>DWEH01000788.1:0-10620 GCA_018245815.1 Apyrrothrix aesculapus
CCGCCGACAACTAGTTGAGCGCCCGCGGGAGGTGCCATCCGGGGCCCGTGAAAACAGAGCGCCTCGGATTTGTTAAGGGCGACCTCCAGCCCCAGCCGCCGGATACGTGCCACGATCTGTGCGACGCCTGCAGTCGCCAGCACCCGTGCTTCCCTGAAGGTCCTTCCACGGGCCGTCACGAGGGTGTCGTCCGCGTAACAAGTCACGTCGACACCCGGCAAGTTGGCTCCGCGGAGCACCCAATCGTACCCGATGTTCCACAGGAGGGGCCCGAGGACCGACCCCTGTGGAACACCGCATGTCATCGCCCTCCGAACCCATCCGACTCGTGTCGGGAAACAGACGGCCCTCTCCGAAAGGTACGAGGCCAGAATCCTCCTCAAGTACCTGGGCGTATCGTGGTACCTCAGCGCCTCTCTGATGCAGGCCCATGGCAATGTGTTAAATGCGTTGGCGATGTCTAAAGACACAGCCATCACCACGTTGCCCCGGGACACTGCAGGCTCCGCCAGGGCCTTATTGCATCGATGGTGGATCTGCCCCGGCGGAACTCTTGACCGATGGTGTCTTCATCCCAGCGTTTGAGATGTAGACCATGCTTCGAAGAGTAGAGGCGACTTGAAATTGTTCTCTTCTTCCATATTTTTTTATTTTATTCTATTTTTTTTTTGCTTCTGTTTTCCAAATCGTATTCTTCCAATCTTTTCCCTTTGATGTATTTTTTTTTAATAATCTTTCTTCATATTTTCCTTATTTTATTTTTTACGCCTCCCGGTGCGCGTGCAACGTGGCAGCGCCACACGCGCACCGGTCTGGCAGGGTCGCCATGTAATGTATTAAAGGCTCGTATTGTATTAAGGAGGCGTGTTGTTGGTTTGATGTATTTATTAATACTCTCTAAATACAGAACTTACACTCAATAAGTATTTGAATTGATTTAATTTGCAAAGCATTACAAGAATGATTGTTTCTCAAGGATACATGACGAGACAAAACGAAATATATAACAATTTACACGGCAATTTTTACACAATTGAAAAGTGTAAAAATAGTACATTTTGTGCAATTCGTCGTGTACAATTAAATGTACTGCGCTATTCCTATCATCAATTTTATGTTATTGGATCTTTACGTATATATGTTTAAATTGTTACTCAATTCTTTTCGATTTCTACTAACGGCCCTATTATTATTAAAGTAATTGTTTCAAGCTATTGTAAAGAATACTAGTATTATAAACAAAAACGAAAGTTACGAAGGTATTGAGCTTTTATTTTTAGTCACAATAGACGCAAACAAGCAGTAAAAAATAAGCGAAATCTCAAACCTATAATGAAAAGAATTTCTGAATTGTTCGACTCTTTTCAGTTTGAATTGGACCACAGACTGCAACGGTTCATTTTACCACAATAGCTGTAAATATTAAAAATGACAAAATGACTCAAGTAAAGTTTGTCATTTTATTTTTATATTATTCGTATAAAAGAAAAGCAGTCCGTCCACGTAACTTGTGGTAAAAGAACACGGCAACCGTTAAAAATCTTATAAAGATAGAGCCTTACTTAATGGCAAACAAAACCGGGAGAGAAAAAGATCAGCTCTTTGAAATAGAGTACAGATTAGACAGGAGTTGGGTAGAAAATGTATATTCAACCTTTAGTCAATTCAACTGACTGCCTCGTTGGTCGTGTTGGTTGCAAGCGCGACTGCCGATCGAGAGGTCCTGGGTTCAAATCCCGGGTCCAGTACTATTAGATGTTTCTAAAATTAGAATTACTAGTAGTGGCTTGGAGTCTGGAGTCCCGGTATATGGTAATAGACTCACCACCTGTTCCATATTGGGACGTAAATGTAACTGGTGAAACGTGGGAGTGTAATACACTTCTCTGCCTACCTCTTCGGGGATTACAGGCGTGATGTTAGGTGTTACATAAATAAATAAATAATTAAGACAAACTCGTTATGCGCCACCTGTGTTGGATATGAGCTAATTATATTCGTCGACAAACTACGAAAGTTGTTTGAATTGTAGATTGTTTGCGCTCGCTCTTCTCGTACACTAACTCTACATACGACTCTACCTAAACACGCTACTCTACATGTCAACGCTAACTTTGCGATAGACTGAAAATTATTTACGAGTTTATTAGGTACATACTACACTATTCCCGAATAACGAGAAGCGATACTCGCTTACGTACCGACACACACCTATATGTAAGCATATGTCGGAATAATTACGTGATTGATTGTCTCTCTTTCTTGTATATCAATAATACCCCATTAAAATCGGTTCAGCTGTTTTAGAGATTAGCTTTTGCAAACATACAGACATATGGTAACTGAATTACATAACCATTTAAGCATAAGCCTTTGTTGCGAAATAATGGATATATTTTAATTCTATTTACATGTATTCTATTTCTATCCTCGTTGATCATGTTGGTTGTAAGCGCGACTGCCGTTCGAGAGGCCCTTGGTTCAAATCCCGGGTCGGGTACTATTGGATTTTTCAACTTAGAATTTCTAGTAGTGGCTCGGAGTCCAGACTCCGTGTGTGTGTCTATTGCCTGCCCTATTCCATAATAGGACGTAATCATAACTCGTGAAACGTGAGAGTGTATTACACTCCTCTGCCTTTCTCTTCAGGGATTACAGGCGTGATGCTACGTTTTATTTACATGTATGACGTTGTGGGTGTTTTTATTCTTTTCACGCGTTATATTGGAAAAAATATGAACGCCGTTCAATACAATTACAATTACTTCATTCGCTTATATTCAATTTTCAGTGTATTATTATTTAAATAGCTTATTTGCCTTGCTAATACTTTAACACTTACAATAGTGCATTCAGAATAGTATATTTTATAAGCCAAAAGAATTGATCTTTAAAAATGCCTCGCTCGTAGCATCTCGTTTGTGTTGCGACCAGTTACTTACGGCAGATTAATTGAAATGTAAATCGTGGGGAGTTCATATAAAATACATATTTTCCTTCTCAACATAACGCGGAGGGAAGAATTTTGAAATTCAAATGTTCGACATTTCGAGCCGAAACACATTACTTTCTATTTCGTTTCACGTTCCGCATTAACTTGAATATTTTTGAAATCATGTTTAGTGTCGTTGTAAAACGTAAAAATATTATGATGTCATTATATCGAGGTGCCTAGTTAGCTTCTGCGGGTTATATTGGTACTTACTTTGGTATCCGAACGCATATTTTCGACACCCGTGTGCAGAGCAAATATGTAGCCATAACTGTTCCCAAGCTAAAAATGTAATTCATCAACATCTACAAATCTCTCAACAATTGACACAGTCGGAGATATTATCTTTGGAAACAGCTAGTTTCAATTCTTTCTGCAAATCTATAAATTCACTAACTAAACGTATTTCCAATTATAACAAAGTACTAAGTACTAGTAGCTGTAGGAGCTTCCAGAGCAAGAGATAATGATCAAAATAGACTTGGGTATAGGGCGCAGATCAAGATTCACCTATCTTGACCAAGTCAGTTATCGTCTTATGGGGGAGGCAGGAGTCTCGGAAACCGGCGTGCGTGTATAAAAAGAGGTATGACTGAGAAGGAAGTCAAGTATGTAAGGACAGAGACATTTGGCACTCAGTGGTCTCTGCCGACCCTGTAAAGAACCTAGCGTGACGATATAATAAAGGTTACATAAAATCTTCGCCATATTAATTTCAATTTGCTATCAAACCGTCTTCAAGCCGATGGTTATGAAGATTGAATATTTGTTATTCACTGCGTCTTTAATCTAAATGTAAATGGTAGACATCTGCCTTGCAAATAGAAACGTACTGACGTGCAATTTAAATTCGGACTGCATAAAAATCGGCGTAATTTTCGAGGCTGTTATTTCAATGTATTGAAAAAGGCTAGATTTATTTCAGGTGTGAGTGACTGACAACGCCAGCAGTAGTGTTGTTGGGCAGGCTGTATTAAAATAGTTTCAATGAATTATTCTATCTAACTATTGGAGCACATTATATATTACACACAGGATATTTCTATACCTATATATTTATCTTGCCCTCTCTTCGTCTTTTTCCACCTCTCTCATCCTCTCCCCCTCTTTCTCTCTCTCCATCACTTTTTCCTCTCTCTTTTTAATATCAATAATCATTCAGGTTAGCATATTTCTCATACTTTGGCAAGTCATAACTGCACCTAAATCATCTAGAAACGATCGCTTAGATAAGTAATCATCGAAGAGTTAACCGTCTCTCTCTCTCTGTCTTTACTTAAAAGTATCAATGGCTATTTTATTACGATGTAGGTGGGTAAATCCTAAAACCCTTAGGACGCATTTCGTAAGCGAAAATAAATTAGAATGAGGTATGGAAGTTGATGTAAAGCAGCACACTAATTAAATTTTATTAACACTGAATTAAAAAATTGCCACGAAATGAAACTACGATTTAAGTAAACCCTAGTTTATGAGATTAAGATGAGTACATTAATTGAATCATAAGATTGAATAAAATGTGTTTCTGAACGAAACTCAAAACCCTTGCAGTGAGAAGTCAAATTCTAAACCATAAGCCTATGGTTGTGTATATATCGAACAATATTTTTATATCAATACGAATAGAAAAAACCAATTATAACACCAACCTGTGTAAAACGTTTTAAATAAAAGTTGTAGTGAGTTTATACAAAAGGAACGAGACCAAGTTCCGTTTATTTTTCAAAAACAACCCTTGCCTCCAACATGTTGCTCCGCGAACATCGATCGGGGGTTGTTTTTTACAATCTGCGTACGGCTGCATCCGAGATATACGGGTATGACCTAATTTTCAACTTTTTGTAGAGCCACGTACAGAGAGCTGTGTGGTGCCACAGCACTAGTCGTTTTACTGTAATTAGCCGTACACTCCACAGGGAACTGGACAGGGAATATCTCGGACAGGTGAAAAGTGGACGCAATATGTATTCGTTAAGACAACATCCGGCTCTACAAGGCTGTAAAGTAAAAGAAAGGCTGCTTTCTTTCACATGCTTATAATTACATGTTAAAAATACTAATAAATATATTTATTTATATACAATATATTCATTTATATATTCATTATGTAATTATAAACAATAATATCTAGGGACATCACACACGGCCATCTGATCCCAAATTAAGCATCAAGAGAGCTTGTGTTATTTTTTTATTTTATTTCATTTTAAATATATTAACATTTTATTTTATTTATGGCAACCAAAAGGATTATAAACTATACATATTCATATAAATATTTATTTATTTACTTAAATAGGGTTTTTTACACCCAGACGCAGAATAAATACTTGTGCTCATCACACAAATATTTATTCTGGCTGGAAATCAAACCCATGACTCCCGGCGCAAGAGTCAGATTCACTTACTATTGCATCAACGGGCCAGTCAAATAGAATAGTATTTAATAAAAAGAATATTCTTTCTATTCACTTTCAAACCGAGTAGAGCTAGCTGTCGTTTTAAGGAGTAATCTACGAATGTAATAGAAATGCACATTATTCCAAATGAAATTAATATTATTACTTAATCTTCTAAACAACTTACCACTTGAACGCTTAAACCTCTAAACGCATTTTAAATACATGAGAGATGAAACAATGAATTGTATCTTAAAAACGGTGGAACAATAATCTGTATCTTAATAACAGTGGAACAATAAATTGTACATTAATAACGGTGGAACAATCAATTGTATGCTATAATAATAGAACAATAAAATGTATTTTAATAACGATGGAACAATAAACTATTTGGATTGCAGAGGGCAAGGCGATGGCGACGTCGTACGAGTGCAAGTTCATCGAGACCTCGGTGGGGATCAATCACAACGTGGACGAGCTGCTGGTGGGGCTCCTCACGCAGATCCGCCTGAAGCAGCAACACGCCGAGAGAGTCAGGTGATGCTTAATGAATGTCTAACCACTATACCATCATGCCAGATCTTTCACGGGGTAGGCAGAAATCACCAAGTTCCAAATATCGCTATCCTTACAGACCTGACATGCTTCGTCAATATTCATTACTTTCTTCCCATAAGCACACCAGCTTCGGAGAATTCTGACACCCTCATGGCTCAGTATCTGACCTATTTGCTCATCAAAATATCAAAGCTTAGACTAACACATGTTCATATTAGTACACTTTTATAACAATGTCAAAATTATTTCGATCTAAGTAAATCTGAATCTTCAGCCTATCTTGATTACATTCGTTATACGTAAATATCTTAGACCATAGGTTGTAACTACGAAAACGAATAAGATTGATATGATACACACATAAACGATTCTCAAAATAAACAGTAAACGAAGTGTTTGAAAACCTCCGTTTTAAAGATATCTACACGTATATTTCGATCGCATTCACTTTGAAGAACTTCTTCCATTCCTTTTCAATGTTTACACCGATCGTACGTACGTAAGCACCAAGGAAGCGAAGTGCTCATAATTTCCAAAACAAATATAAATCTTGAGCTTCCGAAGGCCTTTTAACAAGCTGAGTAAAGGAAAACGATCGTAAAGAAAGTGATAAATTTACATAAAAGTGTGATAAAATCGCTCTCAGCCAAATTATTTCAGCCATTTTCAAGGCGTTTATGGTTATAAGCAGTACATTACTTGATGGCCAGTGATTTTGGGTCGAAGTTATGGTGTAAAATAAAAACCAGGTCGTGGGGAAGCGATACGTGCGCGGTGAGCGTCCTCTACGTTGAATTAGAAAGAAAAAAGAAAGGAACGAGCTATTTATTTTGCATATTTCACTTGCCACGAATGTGTTGAAACTCGTTCTAGCTCCATACGATACATTAAATAATAATATATAGCAGTAACCTATATTATATAATAATAATAATAAGGAATAAAAGAAACATACGTCATTACCTAACCGGGCACGGATTGAAACTTGACAGAAAACGCAGCAGTTCGCGTAAGAACCGCAGCCGCGCGCGCTCCCCGCTCGAGGCCGACGGCGCCGCGCCCGCGCCCGCCTCCGCCTCCGCCTCCGCCGCCAGCACGCCGCGCAAGCGCACGCGCCTCTCTGCCAGTGTTAAGGTATTTTTGGACTATTTTTATTAAAATATTTTGTATCATGCATTTAAGGTTATCTCAATGTCATGTTTACGAAATCATAATCCATCATCATCATCATCATCATCCCTTTCCTCTTCCCACTGTTGGACACGGGTCTCTTCTCAGAATGAGAAATTTATTTATCTCTACTGTATATTATTATTTGTCACGTTCATCAAATAAATGTACAAAATAATATTTTTTTTAAAAGCACTACGATGCCAGCGTTTAATTGATTATTGATGTCGGCTATCGACACACCTTATTCCAGGTCCGAGGGCTGCTGGGCCGAGTGTGGGCGCGTGACTCCAAGTCCAAGTCGTGTGAGAACCTCCACGTGCTCTAGCATTCGGTCGCCGAGCCCGTCGCTTGCTTCCCCTTCTTCGACTGTGCCACTAACTACTCTTAAACCGAATTTAGCCAGAACTACCCGATCTTGGGCGAATTTATTTGAATTTGGAACGAATGGGTGCCCATTCGGGTGCGATTCCCCGATATTGAGCGACACCGCTTGTAACCTGATACGATTGCCTGAGTCTGGGTAGTGCTGACTGATTTTGGAATGAGTAGCTAGCTTGCTTTAAATTTTCTTGCCACAGTTATGTTTGTAATTATGTTCTCATTTATTTAATTTGTACTTAATCAAAATGTAATAAGTTGGTCCTAAATAATTGTACCTAATTACTTCAATCATATTTTGAACATATTTTACCAATAATTGTTATTTTCATAATAAACATTGGAATTAATTTTCATTACATTATCTTCGGTTACATTAGTTAATGCTTGCTAATGGGAAGGACGGTTCGGCGACTTTATAATATGAAATTAAAAAGAAACTATAAAATTAATCAATATATAGAGATATTTTACGAAATAAACAAAATTTGAGACAATTTTGGTATCGAACCTGGCAACACTATATAAATAAAGCCTACAGAAAAAACAAACATCGGCGTAATAAAATAAAAAATGTTGCAGAGAATAGAAAATATTCGACGAAAACAAAAATGAATCACATGCTGACAAACGAGTGAAAATTTGATAAAAGGAAAACCAAACACACTGCAAGGAAATTACTTGCAAATACTGTGCAATAGTACAATGGTATTTTATTTTTATTTGTCGTTTAAATTATTATGCATTTTTCAATAACCTATACCTATTTTCACATATATACACAGTACCTTAAAAATTAGATTTTTTATGTGACTGAATTATTTCCAAAATCCTTACTTATAACATTTCATGTGAGATGAAGACAATTGTTAACCAAAAATACGAAGATAGTAAAGATATGAAGGTGATAGGACATTACCAGTCCTATTCCTACAGCCCTGCTCGAGGTCCGCAGCAGATGCCTATGGGCGGAAGCGGCCACTTGTAAGGCTGTTGCTCGTTTGCCTGTTCACTTAATAAAAGGATTAAGCAATCTTGATCTTGGCAAGCGACCAGATATACGATTAACGTATACCGCTATTGGTATTACCTACAAGTATTACTATTAATACGAGTACTTTATTTGACAATGTTGTAGCACCAATTTAGAATTGGAATTGAGTATTAAAAAGAGTATATAAATCTGAATGCAATGAACACTTAGCAAAGATTAAATGTGGATTGGAATGAGAAAAATTTGACATATTTACATTGAGTGTTTATTTGAATGTGATTTCATAGAAACGATGGATTTAAAGTATTAGTAATTGTATCAGAATAATAAAGTTAAGTATCAAAATTATATGTGATTGTGTCTCCTTATTATAAATTATCAAACTGCATACCAATTATGAGTACATGTATGTTAAATTATAATTATTAATTACCGTATGTATATGATATAAACCTAATTATTAATTGTGTAATTTGTGTGTAGTGTGGAATTTATTTATGAGAAAATAATGTTTAGTAGATATAAAATATGTCAGCGAAATATTTTTAAAATTATAATTACAATGTACAATGACCAATTTAACTCTTGGTACTGTTAAGTAGGTTTTATTTAATAGGCTTTTAGAACATGCTCGCAATGATTTTTGAAACTTACTGAACATTCTTTCGTTGGAAATACATGTTGACATTTTATATTTTACACGTGTAATGTAATCTTGTGACGTCATGCCTTGCAAAATAATTCAGGTTGATTACGAAGAAAACCTGAAAACCTAATAAGACAGGTTTGGCTGCAGTTTACGGAGTCGTGACGTCACATGATGATAAATAATGGATTCATAGAATGATATTAAACCATTTGTTATTATTGTAATTAAAAAAATATCTTATCGTGCAATATCTTATCCATCACCTAGCTAGTTGCGAAAATAGCAGAATTTATCTCAATCCGTATCATGCTAATGTACGGACGTAAGTACCCATATCAAATTAAACCAGCTTTTATTGTTGTGACAGACGCTTTTTACAAAAGTATTTTAGTGTAGCTCGTTTTATATGTGTTAGGCTAAGATCGATGTTTGACGTGAAATTTGTTTGATGATACCGACGTACTAGTGATAAATGTGACAGTATTGTATTGTATTCTATCTGTATGTCTGTTAATTATCATTGAATTAATTGTTACTAGTCCTGTCCCATTCGCATTCCCTCTTATTATACCTTTAACTATACCTATAAGTTAACTTTAACCTTCCACTTGGAACTTGATTTAGGGCCATATCAGACGAAGACGGCGCGTGACGCTGCGTTTTATGTTTTCATACCGCAAATTAGAATTTGCCAAACCTTAGAAACGTCGCCAATGGATCGGAGCGTGTAAAAAATATCCAAAGAAACACTGTATAATTATATTATTAAAACATATTTAATTAAAATGTAATTATTATAAAAAATACATTTATATAATTGTTCTACATACATGTATCTGGTTTGTGGTTGTTTTAGCAACATGAGCAGATATCTGTATACATTAAATAAACTGAAACAAACATTATACTTTCTGAGAGTGGTAATAATAATAATAATGTCTTAACTACTATTTTTACCGTAACTAAGTTAGAACACTGCCCTGACAACCAGCGGCTGGACTCGGTGGAACTTTTAATCTCCAGTTGCTATGGAAACGCTATAAACAACGTTGATTTGACCTCCTAGTAGGATATGGCTCTAAACAGTTATACTCTTATATTTATTTAAAGTTATCATCCTTTTAAAAACTCCATTAATTTGTCTCGACTTGAAATAAGTAAAAATGTTATGGGTCCACGGCTTCAAGTTTTGAGCTAAACGAATTAGGCATAGACGTTCGGTAAAAATATATGGGGGTGATACGTGAAAGTATAAAATTAGGTGTAGGGGCGGTAGCGCGCTGTAGCTTGGACTTAATAGGGTTTCGAAGTATAGCGCCAATGAAGTTACAATACACCCGCTTGGAATGGGAATAAAAGTTTTACAGGTTTGTCCAATATAACTGCTTCTCTATTTATTTATTTATTTATCCTTTATTGTTGTTAACAAAAGGCGGACTTAATGCCAAGTGGCATTTTCTACCAGTCAACCCAG
>DWEH01000789.1:0-10619 GCA_018245815.1 Apyrrothrix aesculapus
ATGGCAATAGACTCACCACCTATTCCATATTGGGACGTAAACGTAACTGGTGAAACGTGGTAGTGTACTACACTCCTCTGCCTACCCCTTCGGGGATTACAGGCGTGATGTTACGTTTTTTTTTTATAGACATCGAAATAGTCTTAATCGTTCGAAATAAACATAGACAAAGAATTGGACATAGATATAGTAGATCATAGACACATTGTCAATTAAAAGTTGCAGATGTTATGATTAATTGTGAACAGGACACATACTGCACATTATGCAATATTATATGTTTAGTTCGCTTCAATATTATTTGGGACACCGTCGATTTACATAAGACATGAGCGAATTCCTACAAACTACACATCCCGCTATCCGCATCGGAATGAAAGCGGCTTTCGTCTACTCTATGCCGCTAGTGTTGCCAGTTTCGCAACAATAACGCAGGACAATATCATATTTGTTTGTTCCTAGAAAAACTAATCTGTCATCATAATCGTTGAACACATTTTATCTTTTATTCATCGATTGTATTACAGGGTTCTCTTCTTGTAATGCGGTTTAAGTACATAGTTTACCACGCTGACCATGATCGAATGGGAGCACTTCACACGAGTTAGAGAATGTTACGGAGAACTCAAAAATTTAGATTTGGTTTCTTTGTAATGTTTTCAGCGTTATAGCGAGTGATATTCAAGCTTAAGTATAAATAATTCCATGAAGTCCCAGAAACGTATCAAGTTTTGTAACCCAAATGTTCAAAAGCTTAAAGGCCACTGGTTATAGAGATAAGTCTTACCAATTGACACACCGATTGAATTATTATATAACAAATAAACGACCGCCTGTTAAAGTTTAACTGTAAAGCGCCAGTAGGGAACTGATTGTGGTTAAACATATGAAAAATAATAATAATCGCATATATATTGCATTTAAGAACAGTGAAAATGGGTTGGTTTAACTTATGATCTTGTGCTGAATATCCGGTAGTATTGCACTGGACACCTGGCAATACTAGCCCGATCCTTCAGCGAGCTCCGTTGAATAAAAGATGGCGGCACGTATGTCTAATGCACTCATCAATTATTACGCGGCTCGCCGAGGAGTTTTGATAACGCCTTCGGATTGAGATGGCTGCCGAGCCGATTACACTTGGACTGCCGGATTTTGATAGAACGGTCGATGATAAATGTACTGGATGATTTATTTTTTACCAATCTCATATACTTCCCGCTATTATTGTTATGTTCCTTTGGTGTCGAATGCGTTCGGGTTCAGATCGGGTTACTTAAGTTCTTAATTATTAGGTTTAATTTTATTTTAATAAAAATGATGTTATGTTTAGCAGTAATTTTCTCAATGAAACTACATATAGTAATATTAATAACGACATTTAAAAACTTTATAAACATCTGTACACTGGTAACATGAAGCCAAGAATATTAGGATATTTTTATGTTCGTATGTTTGCATGTAACTATATATCAGTGTTGATGTTATAACGTAGCAAATGGGGAATCAGATTACCGGAAGTTATACATATATTCACTACTATCACAAATCTGTTCACAATCATGTCTCATTGAGTCTGTCTATCTCCCAGTTACTTATGAAAAATAACGAAACGCGGAAAACTACGTTACTTTCGATTCGTAAATAGTCCTTGTAGGTGTTAGGCCCTTACCTGTGAAATAGCTGATTTTTAATGCTGGCTAGTCTGTCATTATAAATAGATTTTGAAATTCAAACAATTCTTTAACATCGCTTTGATATTCATATGATAGGTGATAAAAAAGACGAAAATTTCGGGGAGGGGGTGCCTATCCTATAAACTTACTTAACAATAACTACGTTAAGAATTTTGATTAGGCACACAAATGAGGAGGTTCCGAATCGAATTTTCACTTCTGATGCAGTTGATCAAATCACAGCCTAAGCGTAAACGGAGGCAAAAGAAGCTGCTTGTGAGGGTATGATGGACCGGTGCCCTTATTATCCATTGACTGCTTCTTGATACTTGGCGCCACAATTACTGCAGAAGCGTATTGCGAAGAATTTCAATTGTACAACCTCGCTGTCAATCAACCTAGACTTGGCCATTGTTCTAATATACTCCTTAACTAAAACCCTAGATTATATGCCCTACATAAGATCGTCCCAAAAATTACAGGTATACGACTGGAAACTCTCCGTTACCCACCATGCTCATCAAACCTTGCCCCAACTGAATCACATGACTTTTGGACGTTTTATAAATGTTTACAGTTGAATTTTCAATACTCACGATGCGGTGAAAACATCTTAAAGAGTTTCTAGGATTTCTATAACAGAAGCATTAATGAACTGCCATTCGCATGGTAAAAGTACATCGACAGCAATGGCCAATACTACGGAAAAATAAATATACCGTAACATCACGCCTGTAACTCCCGAAGAGGTAGCCAGAGGAGTATAGTACACTCCCACGTTTCACCAGTTATTTGTACGTCCCAATAGGGAATAGGTGATGAGCCTATTGCCATACACCGAGCACGAATCCAGACTCCGAGCCATTACTAGGAGTTCTAATTTTTAGAAAAATCCAATAGTACTCGACTTGTGATTTGAACCCAGGACCTCTCGATCGGCAGTCGCACTTGCAACCGACACGACCGACGAGGCAGAGGAAAAGGTTTTTTTTGCTAAACTAAACATTAATTTTGTAGGTTTGGACTTATTACGTACAAATACTTATTCAGTGGAAGATAAAACTGAAATTAAACTAGTGTTTTCAAAACTTCATTACCATGAAACGTAATCTGTAAGCGTGCGTCGTAAAATATCACCCGCACTGACTCCCAAGTTTCACAAACCAAGAGGGTTCTCGTCTGGTCAAACAAGACTTGTAAATTGATTGAGTCCAGCAATACCAACATAACAATATCATAAGAAAAGACATACCATTCAAATTTGAACTTTATTCGATCGCAATAGAGTCGCGGTGTACAAAATGGGATGTAAAATCAATTGATTTCTGTTCAACGTTGTAATACCCCTTGGATGTTGGTACCGCGTTTAAATTGAACCTCGAATTTAGTGTTTGCATTGGTTTTTCTAGAGCATGCAAGTTTTTTTTATTTGCATAAAGGGTCTATAACATCTAAAGGGTAACGCGCAAAAAATGTGGAGCCAGCTTCGATTTATTTAAGGTTTGTACTAGATTCGTGGAATATTTGCTTTGACACTTACGTGAATAATTTTTTCGAATATTATATTTTGACATTTTATCTCGTCGAAGCCGTCAAGCAAATGATAATTACATTGAGAAAAAGAAGGGCATTACCATCGGAACGAAACTGCAGAAAAATATTTTATTATTCACCTTTATTTTGAATAATATCTTTTGAAGTCACAAATTGGCTTATAATCTTCATTATCTATATCATCAACAACTACTTTTATTTCTTCTATTATCCATTATGTATTTTGTCTGTTTGTACAAACTTAGGGCGTTAATAAAACACTAAACCTTTGTGATCAGAGATCAGATATTAGAAAAATCAATTTCCGTTTCTGATAATGTGTCTAATGTAAAAAAAAGTGTACCTACGTACATAAATTATTAAATAAAAAATGCTAGCGTAAAAACTCATATTTCAAAATACTAAATGTTCTTACAACATTAAAGAATATCTTATCGACGGGTACGAACACTGCACCATTGGTCTTCAAAAACAAATCCAATATAATATTATTAATCTTACCCTCTTTTCATATTTTCCCAATACCAATAGTTTACACAAATTCCCGGTGGCGCCACAATCTTTGAGGCGACATCTTTGAATACAAAAATAGAGAAATCATGACATTGGAAGACACAATTCGGTGAAGCTATTAATGGCGGACCTACCCTTACTTAGTTACGTTAGATCGCAAACAACTCTAATTTAGTCAAAATTGCCTCCACTCGGTCAGAACAACGCGAGCTAATCTATCCGATGCCAATATTAATAGCGCCTCCACTGAAACAAACAGTTGTTTAAACAAAACAAATAAGACAGCCAACCACCACTTATCAACCTTCTGAGTTTTGCTACCCCTAAAATCGGGGATGTATTACGTATATACATTGTACACTGATTGCTATTGGCTTGTTGCTATTGACATCATGTTTAAAGATTACAGTTACAATCAAAAATATTTACACTTTAAATTTTTAACACTGTTTATTTTCTTAGTATTTGTAAAATATTCGAGTTTTTTTTTAAATTTAGCAGTAGGCTCGCGTTTGACTGCTATCCCACCTCATGGAAATCGAGATGCAGCCTAGGATGTAGCACGCTGGCTTAGGAACTGCCTATTCACTTTTGTCTTGAATAATTCCAGGTTGTTTGAATCGGGAAAAATACATGTAGGCAGGGAATACCACTCTTTCGCAGTCTGCAGCAGAAACGATTTAGCGAACCGTTTCGTCCTGTTCAGAGGGAAACCGAGGGGAAGGGAGGGCATTTATACATATGTATATTTAAAAAATCCAATGTTGATACGTAATAAGACTTGGCTGTTTGTTTCGTTATCTTGGCCCGTCTTAATCATTGCGGTGCGCTCATTACTCAGGATGTTTGATTGCCACATTTGTAGGTCGCAGGCCACCCTAAGGGACAACGGGATACCATGTACACTAGATACGTCTGATTTTCTTTGATATCAATAGCCAAGTTAAGAATAATCTCCAAAAAGTTACTCAGTGGACTATATAAAGATACCATAACAACTATTGTGATTTTGGACTGTAATAATATAAACCACTTGCCTACATCTGCAAAAAATATTAAACCCTTAGTGGGGTGTACCAATAAAGATTCAGTGCATACTAACATACCAAGCAATACTAAGTTAATATGTCAGTTAAATGTCAGTCTGCCTCGTTGGTCATGTTGGTTGCAAGCGCGACTGCCGATCGAGAGGTCCTGAGCTCAAATCCCAGGTCGAGTACTACTGGATTTTTCTAAAATTAGAATTTCCAGTAGTGGCTCGGAGTCTGGACTTCTGTCCGGTGCATGGCAATAGACTCACCACCTATTCCATATTGGGACGTAAACGTAACTGATGAATCGTGGTAGTGTACTACACTTCTCTGCCTACCTCTTCGGGGATTACAGGCGTGATGTTACGTTTTTTATGTCTGTTAAATCAGAAAGTACATCTCGGTCTGTTGTTCCAAACTTATTTGCAGTTTGCATTCCACATGTAAACACTTCCTTAGTAATATTTTCTACTCGTATACGCATATTAGTACTGTTTTATATTGCAGGCATCAAATTATCAAATGTTTAGCCTAACATTACAATCCGAAAAGGAGAACTAAAGTACACAATAAACCTTGCATTCTAGAGAGAGATCTCGAAACACATTACCACCTTGTAAAATATACGGAGGTGGCTCCCACTCCCGAGATTGGCTCATTAATTTAACAACGTGCAACACTTAAGCCAGGCGTGCCAACATTTTCGCAAATGAACTGGCGGGAACATCTTACTCGGTGGTCGTGTGTTGCCAACCGTAAAGTCACGAGTCTTCCTTATGTTGTTGCAATAAGCGTTATTTTCATTTGTTTCTCGGTTTTCGAGCTGTAAAAAATATTTTAGGCGAGTTAACATCAGCGCTTGTGAGTTTGGAAGTTATCAAAAGAGCAGCGCGTGAGCCTTGGACGTTTAAAATAGATACTGGTTTCGTTAGAACGCTCGTTTTTCGAGAGTATGTGTGTAACTTGGCAGAGTTGTAGGTACATCTGAGTTAAGTTTGCTACATTGTCGCCCCTCTGAGTTCATCTAGCAGAATTTGAGATCCTTCGCAGTCCTTACCTTTGATTTGTGGAACAATTTGCAACACACGGTAGGTAACTAGTGGGTATAATTGGGAGTATTCGTTTCGCTAAAGTTACAGTGGCTAATGGCTGAAAGTTACAAGTTTATTTATTGCGTCCGTTTCGTCTTGTAGTTAGAGACGTTTATATAAAACGAATAGTTATCTGTAAAAAAAAGTATATTCATTGAAAACTTTGTGAATTTTCGTATTAAATATCGTCGTGATTTTAAAAATAACAGCCCTCAATCTAGTTGGTTGTTAACTCCAAATAGAAGTAGATATATTTTCTTAGTGTTCCGACGAAATACTGCGATCAAGAAATCTTAAATCAAATGCGATCCATTTTTTTAAATACCATCTCTTAAATTAATTTTTCTATAAAATAAAATAGTTTCTATGTAACATAGAAACAATTTCTTGTATGTAGCATCTTCTATGTAACATAGAGACGTCTCTGATACAGGTACAGTATAAATTAAAATACATAACGTGAAGTAATCACTACGAAACGGGTTCTAAACGTTGTGCTAGTTGTTACAGAACAGCCAGGTTGGTTTTCAAGAAGGAAAGCTGGTGGAGTAAAGCGACTAGCAACGGCCAAACCATTCAACAGAAAACTACGACAACAAAACTGACTGCTTCGTTGGTCGTGTTGGTTGCAAGCCCGACTGCCGGTCCTGGGTTCAAATCCCGGGTCGGGTACTATTGGATTTTACTAACTTACATTTTGTAGTAGACATTTCTAATAGTGGCCCGGTGTATGGCAATAGACTCACCACCTATTCCATAATAGGACGTAAACGTAACTGGTGAAACGTGGCAGTGTACTACACTCCTCCGCCTACCTCCTCGGGGATTACAGGCATGATGTTACGTTATAACAATAAAATGATAATAACAAAAATTATGGAAATGAAAGGACCTACTATGAAAAGGACTGGGATGGATATAAAAATACTCGTAAAAATATATGTAGTACAACCTTGCTAATACTAGTATCTAATTTTGCAGCTCGCTGAGCACCTATTCCCATTAAGACTCCTGCAGGATTAGCGGAATCAATGAGGTGTTTTCGACTGGGCTGCGGCCCGCCATCCCCCTGATCTGAACTCCTGTTATGTTTTGCCCATTAGATCCTGGTATACATACAGGACTTCGATATTTTGAGTCTGTTACCTGAATACATAAGTTTATGCTAAGAAATATTTCTTTATAATAATAATGTTCTGCCAATACCTTAATTGATTTCTGCCCTTCTCAATTCAGTTTTTGAAAATTTATTTCTCTACTACAGAGATAACTTGCGGATAAAAAAATAATCGGACAGTTTACAATTACATCAAATGGTCAGATAAATTAAATAAACTGAGGTAAAACAAATATAGGTACTTGTTTTCATTCTTCTAGAACAAACGACAGTAGATATGGCAGCATGTTGAAAAACTTAAAACTGAATAAACAAACATTTATCAAATATCTACTCTGCTTTAGCTCTACTTTCAGCTTTCAGATTCTGAGTTATTTTTATATAAACTATAATTCTATTGAAATTAATAAAAGTGAACCACGTCAGGTCTGTAAGGGTAGATATATTTAACACTCGGTTGTCCTGCATATCGCCTAAGTAACCTGGCGTGATAATATAAAAATAATCAAACAATTTGGAGTCAACTCGCTACCCTTAACGGCAGTGACGCCCAACGAGAGTGACCCTCGCACTGATTTATTGCGAGTCCCACCTGTTAGCGCTATCAGGGTTGACAATACTACCCTTATACTCGTATACCCTTACTACTCATAGGCTTTGTACTTGGCTTTGTTTTTGTATTATTCATAGCATTGCGTTATAAGGGGATAAATTGTATTTCTGTGTTTGATCTGTAAGACTTAATGCTAAAAAACTGACTGCCTCATTGGTCGAGTGGTTACAAGTGCGACTGCCGAATTAGAGGTCTTGGGTTCAAACTCCGAGTCGGGTATTATTGGATTTTTCTAAGTTGGAATGTATAGTTAAAATTCATGTACATGTATGCAAGGCAATTGACTGATTTATATCAACAGAATCTAAACTACTGAAAATTAGAAAATCAAAATTAGGAATATTGGACCGTTACAGAATAATGCCTACCCCCAATTGGAAAACTGTTAAAGCATGAATAAAACGCAAAAAGAACGTCACATCACGCCCGTAATCCGCGAAGAGGTATACAGAGGAGCGTAGTACACTCCCACGTTTCACCAGTTAAGAAGAATGACACGAATAGAACACATATTTGTAATAAATCGCATATAATTTCTATAGCGGTAAAAATTTTTTTTCAAACTGTTGGCAGTACCTTTCAAGATATAATAGAATATCGCTGTGAAGGGTGTAGTTGTGTCCACGTGTAAAATATACGCCCTCCGGCCACGTGGGACGACGATCTGCGAAAAGCTGCTGGCAGAAGGTAGGTACGGTTAGCTGAGGACAGGGCGCGATGGCACTATTTGGGTAAGGCCTATGTCCAGCAGTGGACTGAGATAAGCTGATGATGATGATGTATACTAAGGCGACGATTTCGGTTTCGGGAGTCGAAAAGCGTATGTGGTCGGCATTGATCAGAACAGATACTAACTTTTACTAAGTATATTATTGAAATTTCTGTACTAACTGGGGTGAAATTATCATTGATAACAGTAGCATTCATGAAGTCCTGTTAAGTTAACCTTACCTAATGATCTTATTAACAATTTATACTAATTGACATTGACAATCCTATTCCCAAGGTCCTCTTCGGGGCTGGTTGCAGATGTCACTCGCGGCTGCTGCCTGCCTGTTTGCCGTTCTCAGATAAAACATAAATATATAAATATTTTTTATTGCTATGCAATGTAATCGTTGTACCAAAATCCCACAAATAAACATTAAGCTTTTCTTATTACAGGGACATTTGCAGGTATTCACCACGTTCGTGCCGCTTGTTTACATGGTTGCCATGGCGACCGCTTCCGATATTGATACGTTCGTAATGGGATCGCCTTATTCCCTACAGTCCCGCGGGAGCGTGAACTCTTTAACTTCGCTCTGGAGTGTTTGGTCAGAGTTGTATGTAGTGGTCGAGATGTTTAAACAGCTAGGCGCAATTGAAAAATGATTCTGTTGCCCAGAAAGGGTTCATGGTTAGAGGTATGATGGGGATGTAGAGATTACGTACAAATACATATAAAAATCATTCAGTTTCGTTGATCATTCGTTCATTTTCATTTCAGTTCAAGTTCATCTTTCATTTCCATTCATTATTCAATTTCATTCATCTTTCAGTTTCATTCGTGACTCAATTTAATTCATCAGTCAAATTCATTCTACATTCATATTAATTCGTTCAGAGTTTGATAAAACATCTCATAATAGGTATTTTTTCGCTCTGTACAATCACGCCGCTATAACGTCATCCCGCAGGTTTCAAGCCACTGCGTACGGGTTGTAGGTCCTTTACAAGACAACAAGACAAGGTTATTTAATACTTAAAAGTTGTTAAAAAATAATGCCAGTTACACACAGTAGATTAAAACTGAGTTTTTTATTCTTGTCGTATGTGTGCGACGGCCTCGCACAGGGTCCGGTGTAGCTACTCCTATATCGAGCCTTGGAGGGTGCACATCCTGTTAAAACGTTAATCGAATCTGGACGTAATGGGATTTCTTTCTTGAGGGGCCGCATTGCTAAAGGATTAATTTATATCAATTTAAATGGGTCCGTCCACTACAGGCTGATGTTTTTTGCATTGTATATCTATGCAATTTGTAGTTAGAGAGTACTCGTAGTGATTTTTATTAATATAAAAATAGATTAATTTGTAATTAAATTTTTATGAAAATGTTAGATAATTGCACAAAAAAGATATTTATAAAATGTAAAAATAATAAATTTTTTGTTGCTGGAATTGTATTGTGTACAATTTAAATACGACTTATAAAAAAATTTGAGCCTTCACCACAAGTTTGTCTGTGTGGTTTGATCGCTGCATTACGGGAATGAAAATATATATTTTTAGTTCACTACAGTCATCGAAAAAAGTCTAGAATGTTCGAAAATACCAACTTCGTATTTATAGCGTACCAAAATGTGAGATATTTGAAATCACATAGTTTGGAAAAATCGATACTAGTAGGCCACGTGGATGAGAGAAGGGCCAAAGGCAGGGCGCTCACTTGGTAGAGAGACCTAATGTTAGAAGGTATCAGCTCCAAAATCCAAGGTGAAAGTCAGGGGAAACAGACATTATTACAGACCGTTCTTTTGGCATTGAAGATCCTCAATCATGAAGATACGACGAAGGAGATTTTATGAAAAAAAATCCTTAAACATATATTGTTTTGTTTCTTTGACTTTCTGTAATGTATACTGGTGTCGGAGCCTTCTGTAACTCTTACCGGAGATATGGAAGAAATAATAATAAGTTGATTAAAACCTCTATTTTCCTAGCACTTTTCTATTACAAAAGATTAAACTCTGACGTTTAACAATAAACAAATGTACAAGGTTTTTTCACTAAACCGTAGCACGCTGTATACGAGAAGCGCTTACGAGTCTAATCCTTTGCGACGGGCGCAAATGTATGTGGGAGCGACCGCGTGTCTCGTTCTCGTGTGGTGCCATTCTTAACGAGAATAGTGTAAAAACATGTAATTTACAACTTTCTAAATGGAAGATACAAATCTAGATTCATTTCTAAAATAGCGATTTTTTTTATTATGTATTTATTATCTTAATAAATTTCTAAAAATCAAATCGATTTAACCAT
>DWEH01000790.1:0-10619 GCA_018245815.1 Apyrrothrix aesculapus
CTTATTGTCGAGGTCCGCGGACATCTGGGCGCTGTTTAAGGCATCGTTTCTCAATTTGCGGTCACGACATGTGGCCACTGAAACCCCCATTGACCTGCTGAATTTATATGGCATGTAAAGTCACTTGATGGAGAATAGAGGGACGATTAAAGCATGTCTAATAAATAGCTTTTTGGTGCATGTATGAAGGGAATGTTGAATGTAGAAGCAGGGCATGTCTGTTAGAATAGACGTTTCTGACACTAGGTGCTCTCTATCTACCCCGAAAGGGACTCGGCGTGAAGATATATTAATAATAATAATAGCTTACTGTTTATGTCTGGATATAAGGTAGGGAGTCAGATAAGGAATCGAACAGGTTTGTAGGAGCAGTAGTTTTTAATTGTGGCAATAATTAATGACGGTATTATACAATATGTTACGGCTAATGTAAAAATTATTCCTGTTTTTTTTATAATAACGAGGTTTTAATTTGTAATTTGCAATAAGAATATTTTAATCAAGTTTTGTGATTTATTTATTGGTTTCCAAATGAGTAACGCCATATTAGTAATATATTTTTTAAATAGACACCCAGGGAATTGGCTCCCATTGTATTGTTCTAGTAGGAAAAGTAAAAAAAGAACAAAGTACAAGTTGACTTACAATGTTATCCCTTTTCCTGCAATCCTGTCCCCAATTTTACACTAATTGTAAGTAATGATTTGATTACCAATTTATACCGACTGACACCAACAGCCGTAGCCTTAACAGTCCTATTGGATAAAACGTAACATCACGCCTGTGATCCCCGAAGAGGTAGGCAGATGAGTGTAGTACACTCCCACATTTCACCAGTTACGTTCACATCCCATTATGGAATAGGCGGTGAGTCAATTGATATACACCGGGGACAAATCCAGACTCCGAACCACTACTAGAAAATCTACGTTAGAAAAATCCAATAGTATCCGACACAGAATTTGAACCCAGGACCTCTTGATCGGCAGTCGCGCTCGCAGCCAGCACGACCAACGAGACAGTCAAGTGCAGTGTTACAAGAAATACCTACTGACATTTAGTATCTGCACATCTCATATCTTATTTGAACGATTTATGCTTAGAGAGTATTTAAACAAGGGTCTACTGAGTTAATATTAAGATATTCCGCACATCGGGACAAGCATGAAATTATGTTACAATGAGTCACACTTTTCACAAAGCCGTAGACTGTATGCTTAATTTTATACTATAACCTAAGTGGTTCTGGGTTGGAAGCTCCCAGAGGATAGGCAGCTTTGTCCTTCACTATGAACCTGGTGCAGAGAGCATTGTAATTGAGGCGACTATCTGAACCGGAACCCGTACGATTATAACAATTGATGAGAGATGCTGTTTTCTCTATCTCATAGGAGTTATGTCTTGAGATAGCCCAAAGGAAGAGTGTATGATACCTACTTCAACTTAAGTTATACTATTTGTATACTGTAATATAAAAATAATCTACCGTGTAATTCAATCTGCTAACTTCAACCACTAATCACATAATGCCTATTAGATATATAATTTAAGATATCATTACCTAATAAAAAATTACTAGCGAAAATCGAAAAATCTTGTAACTGGCTTAAAAGGCTTGGAGACAGTACACTGATTTTCCATAAATAAAAAAAAACGATTACAATGGAGATAGTTTTAATGTTTTTTTTATAATATAGGTACCTAATGTAAGTTATATTTACGTTGCTTTATGCTAGTGCTGCAAAATATATAAAATATAAAAATAAAAATAGCTAAGCAAGAAAAACGTAAACTTGTTTCATATTAAATTTCGGACTAAAAGTAACGTTAACTTGTTTCGCGTACCGTAGATATATTTGTGACCGATGACCTAGATATAAATAAATGTTTTTAAATGCAAAAGAAACAGTAAGTATAGTACATAGGTACTTGATATATTGGTGATCAATGTTGAAGACAGGTGATTGCTCAACACGTGGCGATTACGCGCTTAAAGAATTTAATGTTGTGACGACACTGAAACTATTTTTGGCGCCAACAACAGGCTTACTGCAACAAAAATAGCTAGTCAGACTATACCATGACATGCTTTGCTTCCTCTAAAAAAATAACTTCTTGTCTTTGATAATGTACTATCTGAATAAGATTTTATATTTGGAATCCTTCAAATAACGGTGCGTATGTTAATACCCATAGAGTTTTATTATAGATATTCAATTATAATCCCTCATTTTAGCACATTAATTATTTTAATGTAATGAATTTTCCATCTAATTAGTAATTTAAGAATAAATAAAAGAACATGTGATTTTTTCAATTGTGATATTGTAGTTTGTGTCGTTTTTATTTTAATTTTAATCTAAAATATGAAATAGGTCTGGTATTATTTTAAACCCTCCAAAAAAAAACCTGGCACATTGAAAAATAGGTATTCGATATGAAGGAAGAAATAAGGCAATTAATTAAATCGCCTCATTAATTAAACGATGGTCAATTCCACCCAGAAGATTAATTATACTATTTAATTAATGTTTAGTCCTTTACCATATTTGGCGACATTATGCATATTATTTCCTATTACATAAGCAATAAAGGCAGCCAAATGTCCATTTGAGGCTTTATTCGTTTCTGAGTCACCGTATTTAGTGATTCAGTCCATTGTTTCCTTGGAGGCGAATATTTCGATGATAACGTAAGGAAAGTCCTGTTAGGTTCGTCACCCTGGAGTCGCTAAGTGACGGAGAATGTTTTAATATTTACCCTATACACACGAGCAACTCGTGCACGATAATTTAAGACCTGCGTGAAGACGTCACAGCGGCGTGTTTGTACAGTGCGAAAAAACCTATTAGCAGATTTTTACAGCCTGAGAGATTGTTAGCAACAGTACAACTGTATTTAAAAAAACGTAACATCACGCCTGTAATCCCCGAAGAGGTAGTTTCACCAGTTTCACCACCCAATATGGAATAGGTGGTGAGTTTATTGCCATACACTGGGCACGAATTCAGACTCCAAGCCACTACTAGAAATTCTAATTTTAGAAAAATAGAAAGAAAACGATTTATTGCGGCCGTAGTGATCTTCGACGTTGATATTGACATGACGCTTTTTGGTAGAAAAATGTATAGGGATTTAGTATTAATTATTTTATTAATTACCAAAGGAGTCCAAGAGTGACCTATCGTGACCAAAAATGTCCAATACTGGCTGATGGGCCAGAGTGCGTGCAGGACGAGAGTGATGAATATGGAAGAAGCACGTCAAATATGTAAAGTTAGTGATATTTGGCGTTCGTTGCTCTTTGCCTACCCTGTAAGGGACCTGCGGGCCAACTTCCAAATATATGGAATGACATTACTCTTCCGCAGCTTATGTCATTTCCATATATTTGGAAGTTGGCGTTTGGCGTTAACGCTTAAGGAAAGGTATTTTGTGTAGGCCCGCTGACAAGCCTCCTCCACAATTATTACTTTCTTCATATATACATAAAAATTGAATTTAATTATGATTCTAATAAAATTTCAGCACAATTTGTAGGCAATTATAAATCGTAATCCATGACTATTCTAATCTTGTCTTTTTATTCTTATTTCCAGGTGGTGTGACGGCGTAAAGAAGACGGCGAGATGCTGCTGGATTCGGAAGGCCCAAAACTGGGGCAAGTTACACCGATTGAGGGAAGCCAATATCCAGCACTGGACCTCCAAAGACTGGTGGATGACCGGACATCTTTAATTAGTATGGTACTCTTCGAATAGCTTGAACACATTGTCAGATTACTCAAACCCTTGACGTGTGTCTCTATACACTGGACTTAAATGCCATATGCATTGTTCTCTGCAGAACGAACCTTTCAAGCCAGAACCAAGAAGAACACTTTAGTATTAGAAACGTAGATGTAGGGCTACATGGAAATGATAAGTCTAGTACATTTCAAATAACTTAAATGTAAGTAGGAAAGTTAAACGAAGAATGTATACGAACGTATTTGAAAAAATTAGTAAATGTACATATTTGACCCTCGATGCTCTCTACCCCGTAACTGATCTGGTGTTATGATATAATAGTGATATAGATGTAACATCACGCCTGTATCTCCCCGAAGAGGTAGGCAGAGGAGCGTATTACAATCCCACGTTTCATCAGTTAATCATGTAGACAAAACCATTTAATAAAAATTGTTTCTTATACTGTTCATTTAACCGAACGGCGCTATTCAATCGCATAGTTTTCATCTCAATTATCTCGGACGCCGCTCCAGCCGAGAATTCAAAGTGAGTTTAATATGCTGCAAACAATACTGATTTGTTTCAATTTACTATAGGACTGCCAGTATATTCGACTAATTTTGGAACTGCAGTAATGTACCGCATTAAATTTTAATAACAATAGCTGTAAAATTTATGTTCTTGGTTCGAAAACATATATTTCATGTTTTTTTCTATTTACATTATGGGTATTTCTAGCCAAACAAAAACAAAATTATTCGAGTGTATAAATCCATGTTCATTTTTATCTAGGATATGTGTTGAATATTTAGACCGAATATGCAATTATCTATACATACTATGTATTACTCGTACATAAAATATTCCATCGTCAGCTATACCATAACACATTTATAATAACCTAGAATCTTCTCAATTATCCAAGTTACTATACCGTAGCGCGCTACGAGGCGTGTCCAATAAGCTACGAACAATAGTACGATATTAGTGGCCTAATCACTTTACTGCGCCAAATTTGATGCAATCTCCTTATAAATACCATTAAAGTACACATCAACATTTAGTACATAGTTAACTTTGACTGGCCCCTTGGTTCACTGGTTGATGAAGCTAACTGCTGAACCGGGGACTGTGAATTAGGTTCCTGCTCAGACAAATATTTTTGCGATGAGTACAAATATTTGTTCACTAACTGCGTCTAAAAAAGTCATATCATATTATTATGGGCATAACCCCTCAGGGGAGACCTATGTCCAGCAGTGGACTAGAATAGGCTGATGATGATGATGATGACGATATATAGTATCTATGGTTGTATCATAGTTTGCAGTCTGCTTTACGGTCACAGGATCTGTTTATTTTGAAATGTGGTGGAAGTGTGTGGAGATGTCTCAAGTCAATCATAACTGACTTAATATTACCAATACCTGTTCTGTTCTGACCGTGCGACTGTGAAATGCTTTGCCATTGAATATTCGACCTACGACGACCATTAGTTCTTTTAAACGACTCATAAAGGATTATTACTTTAAATATTAAATATATATTTACTTTAATTATATATTCACTCATATTATTATTATTTTCATTGTTATTAGGTACTAATGTGTTATGATTATTTATTTTATTTGATATTTATATTCGCGCACCGCTACCCCGTATCCGATTTCGGTTCTGGACTCCTACACAAAGCTCGTCTGGTAGATATCACCCGTTAGCCATAAAGCCGCTTATTGTACATGTAACGCTTAATATCTGTATTGTCTCAAATTTGCTGTATTTTGGTTACAATAAAAAATAATTGTATTGTATCGTATTTCATTAATGTCACAATCCTGGCCACGGCTACCTTTAAGATGTTGAAAATAGTCTAAGCCACCGGTCTATCCGAGCTTATGTTGCTGAAAATGGTTGCCTAATGACTAATATGTCTGAATAATACGCATTAAAGATGCCCTGAAGCCTCAAGTAAACTCTGCCATGTAGGGCACAAATAAATTTCAAGGATAGCATTACTTGATGAATCCTTTATGATATACTCGTTGGTATAGGAACGAATATTTTAGTAAATGCTATGAGCGATTTCATAGCAGTTTATATGATTGAACAATGGTGGGATTGCACATCTACCAATACCAAAATGATAGAATTAAGACAATGGAATATTCGATAAACAAAACTAAATTACAAAATTGCAAAACAGTTTATTTTATTTCTTTTGGATTGTTTTTTTGGGATTACATCGTTTGAAAAATTTCACGTTTCGTATCCAAATGGATAAGAAGCAAGCGCCCTGCCAATATATACATTTGTTCCCAAACTAATATAAGTTAGGACACTTCAAGGCAAAGGTAAAGATTTTGCCCGTAGTATTCGGAGGCCGGCTTCTGTTACCCGACAAATAGAGCTAAAATTATCAAGGTAAAACAAACAAACTTTTACCCTTACAGGTACAGTGCATCTTACTACACCTCCATGCTTCGCATCAGGTGGAATCGCTACCAAACGCTGCCTACCATACATAAAAATTACTATGGCTTATAACTGCTATAGTTGTTCATATTGTATATTTAACTTTTGTGAATTCCAAAGTTTAATTCTTTAAATGTCTCACTATATCTTTGAATTCGTTTAAATATAAATCCTTTTAATATGTACCACACGTGCCTACGTAATTTTACCAACTGTGGTTAAAGTATTCTAATTTAGGAAACCCCAAATCATCCAAAACTGATCATGGCATCGAACGCTTGAATCACAATTCCGACAATACAAGGCGCTCTAGCGCAGATCTAAGTTATATTAGCTCTGCAGAATCGCGAGTTGTAAATAGCCCTTGAGATCAGCGTCCCGAAATCCAATCAGCTATTGAATTAGTCCCGGCCGTGTGACGGGAATACGGGATTTACCCTATCGTCATGTCAAATGTTTATCTTTCATCTGCGTTAGTGTAAGTGAGTACAGATGGTAATGGCGGCCGAAGAGCTGATAGATGTGCTGTGCTCGCGGTAATCACGAATAACGACCCAGTGTGTATTTCGATAGAAAGGTACATATTTTTTTGTCTTTCGTTTGTAACAATCAAAGTCTGAAGTTCGATTTCTGGTTGGGTTATTATTCAAACGATGAACTTTGTTTTTTTAAATAGCCTTACGGTCGCGTTGGACTACAAAATCTCCTGAGATGTGGCACGCTTGTCTGAAAAGTGAATATTCATTCTTATCTTAAACAATTTCAAGTTGCACGCATAGATGGAACAAATAGACGCCGTCAGCATGCTGTTTTTGACTTGCTGTACTTGATACCACAAATGATATTTTATACAAAATAAATTTTTCACACGTAAAAGTATGCACGGATAATACCGATACCGAATACCGATACGTATGCCGTAAACATGCCACGTTCTTCTAATACCGATTACTGCTGGCTTGAATTACAGATCAAATCTATGGAAAATCATTCTAAATCTAAGATTTGGTAACAATTATCTGGCTATAACAATAAGAACCTACTGCTCAATATGGGCATAGTCATAGTGTTGCTGATTTACCACTTCCTCACGGTCACGCGTGTGTGGGCATCAAATTTTGTGTGTGTAACGTTTTATATTTAATAAAGGTTACAATTATTTTAAGCGGGAAATAATTATGATATTCAACGTACAAAATTCAAAAATATAATACTTCTATGGAATAACAGAAGCACTTCGCTGCCGATGGACAAGATGCTCGCAGAAGCGAAAGACAATTACATCGCCGAACCGCTTTACATATTGGATGTAACAACGGTGGCTTTGGAGGCAAAACATACATATTTTCCGGGGTTCGGCTAAACAGCGACCTTCGGTGGACAATATTTTGCTCGACTCCCTCGATATCGGTTTATTCAAATGCTCCGTGTCCAACCCGAGCTCAAAGAATCAACCTGCATAATATTATACATATTGAAATTCTTCCACCCTCAAATAACGTCCGTATATTATTCTATGAATAAGTTTATAACATGCTTAGGACAAAACTTATTTTATTTTTTTGTATAGAGTCTTACTAACCATTAGAATTTAGTTTTAATATTTGCATACACGTACATTTGTACATATTTATTTGTAAATATTATATTATATATTTATATATTTATTTGTAAATTTCTTACAACAAAATTGAAGGAAAAAATATTAAAGATATGAAATCCAGGCGACATTGTTTTTCATTTACGCCCTTTCCTGTGATTAAGGTCAAATGTGAGCCCATGTTCGATGAAAAGTCGTAAAAATGTTGTCGAAGCTATAGCGTATTACCCAGTCTTTGGGGAATCGAGATTCTATTTTACCCGATACCGAAAAAATAGGGGTGAAATCTCACGCATATTTGTAGAACACGTAAAATATATGACCGATGGCTTACAATAACTATGAGTGCTTTTCAGACCATTATTTCCTGTACCAAACCCTAGACGTATAGCCTCGTTGGTCGTGTTGGTTGCAAGCGCGACTGCCGATCGAGAGGTCCTGGGTTCAAATCCCTGGTGGAGTACTATTGGATTTTTCTAAAATTAGAATTTCTAGTAGTGGAGTCTGGATTTGTGCCCGAAGATGCCAATAGACTCACCACCTGAAACGTAATTGGTGAAACGTGGGAGAATGTACTACACTGCGTGATGTTACGTTTTTTTTGTTACGTCATCATCATTCAAATTCTTGCTCTCTCCCCCCCCCCTTTCCCCCCCCCTTCCTTTTTCTTATACTTCTTATTTTAGTACGAAAGCCCTTGGTTGTATTTATAAAATATTGCATGGGTTCACCTGCACTGCACCTACTTTCTGTCTTGTTTAATAATATCTCCTGTGGCTTTTTAAATGGTTTTATTTAGCTTGCGTTGTTTTTTCTATTGGGTTGCCTGGAAGAAATCGCTTTTAAGCGATAAGGCCGCCCATTGTTTATATGAATATTGTCTGTGTACATTGTAATGGTATTCATGTTATGGCGGGAACAATAAAGTGTTTTCTATATATCTATCATCAAACTTAATATCGTTGCTCAATTTTAGACGCAGGTCTCTTAGATTTAGAAAAAAAATATAATTTATACAATTACAGTTAAAAATACTTCATTATATTATAGATTTAACTGTATCTAAATTGTACAGACTGAAAAAATATGTTTTTCTCATTTATTTCGAGTTTAGTTTTGTACGAATTTTACTTGACTCTATACAATCAGAAAGTATTAATCAAATAAACTAACTAAAATTTCTCTTTCTGAAATCAGTTGCTATACACAACTACTACTTCAATAAAAAGTTATGTGGACTATGTGATGAAGATTTATACATATATTCAAATCGAATAGTTTGCTAATCCAAATGTACTATGTTTAAACATCATATTTTTATTATACTATACTATATAACTTTTCATGGGCATAGGAAGATCATAAATAAGATCATAAATGTTAGAACGAAGCTTCATCGAGCATGGCCTTCCATTGAATATGAATGACAACGAATGGCAAACACTTCTGAACATGTCCTAACCTTAGAAAATACCGGGCATAGCGTCTGATGGCATTGAAAATGTAATACCCCACGTCCAGGTGTAAAGTCATTGGAAAGAATGCATTTTAATTATGTATGTATGATTTTCGTCACGCCAGATATCTTACCGGGTAAGCAAACAGCAGGAGTGCCACAAAGCTGTACCCTTACAGATCTTACGTGCTTCTTCTATATTCATCACTCTCCTGTTACAAGCACGCGGATTCGGAAACACTTGACTTTTGGTTTTTTTTCTCCCGATCCTTTCTAAAATTCCACTGCTGTATACGGGTCTCCTCTCAGAATGAGAGGGTTAAGGCCATAGTCTACCACGCTGGCCAAGTGCGGGTTGACAGATTTCACACGCTTTAGTTACCTTTTTTTTCATGAACTCTAAGGTGTGCAGGTTTCCTCACTCACTGTTATAGCAAGTGACATTTAATCTCAAAACGCACATTTTGTAAACAGGTGCACGCCAGGATTTGAACCTGGGCTCCCGGAGTGAAACGCTGAATTTCAAACCACTAGGCTATCACTGCTTTTCTGATGACTCTGGTATCAGCCGTAATTATAAAAACAGCAAAAGACTGCCTATCGCTACTGCATAGAGATAAAAGCTTATAAAGTATCGGAGCATAACGAATTCAAACGAATCAACGTTTGAATTGTAGCAAGTATAATTCTGTAATCCGAATCTACCCGTTTTAAAACACGACACTCGATAGCTTTAAGCGTGCCACCGGTTTTTTGATGATTGAAACATTGATACCTCCGATCTCGCCGGACTAACAAAAGCCATTGCCATTCGGCTTATATCATATACGGGCAGATCAAAGCCATGGACGCCACACTGACTACTTCAAAGCAAAATTTTATTGGGAACATTTACATTTTTATTGGCTCGCTAGAACACCGCCTGGTGGCTGCGTCGCCCTGAAACGTAAGTGATTTTGTATTTTCTGATCTGTATTTTATTATCTGATTTTATGTTTGTTCAATATGGCTACATATTACCATAAGAAAAACATTTCGGTCACGTACATTTGCTCAAAAAAGTGTCTTTATTTACAGCAATGCGGCATCATCTTAACTTCTTGTATTCCCGCCGTCGAACAAATATTGTTGTTATTTTATTTCACGCACATTTTAAATAAATGAATCTGAAAAAACTAACTCGAAGACAACAAAAATAATATCGTTTCATAATAATGAAGTTTTGTTTATACTCGTAGATTGTCAAAGAAGTTCCAGTATCTTATTTATTTTGTTCATAACTTACCACTGATTTGATAGTGTTATTGAAACCACTTATATGGGTAGTAGAGAATTATGACGTCATAGTGTAATATACTAT
>DWEH01000791.1:0-10616 GCA_018245815.1 Apyrrothrix aesculapus
AATATAACGAACGAAAGGAGAATTATTGAAAGGAAATTAGCGCCATCTATGCTGTATTAAAATGGAATTGGTAGATTATCAACGCATATTGATAACATAAACCCGAAACAACACTTTCCCTGCATTATATTTTCAGCCAAAAATACTAAAGCGATTTTATCGGAATTTGAAGCAGGGGTTTGCAATCTTAGTATGTAGGTTACTAATAATACTGTTTTAACCAATCTTTATGAAATTAAAATAAGGGATTATGTGAATTACTTTTGTTAGCCTGCAAATGAAATCTAGAAAAATAACTGGTTGAAATAATGGATTACTTTGTTTAAAAATTAATTGTGGTAAATTTAATAGCCAAAATAAACAAATTACCAACAATCCCTTTAATAAATTACGACTGCTACAATTTACGACTTTAATAAAGCAACAACGCAACATTGAAAATGATTACCCCTGAGATTTTAAAATCGATAATAATCAAAATACAATCACGTACAAAAAATTTAGGAGAAGTACTGAATCCAATCGTGAATACTTTTTTATTCGATTTAAATTAAACTTTATTACAAGGCAATATAATTGTATATCCATTGACGTGATATTCACCAAATTATACACAATTGGCAAATCATTAACCTGACTAATTAACGGTCTAATGGTTTCGAACACGCGACGACTCGATTTAAAACATATTGAAAGCTTTAACAAATTTATTCTGTAGATTTTGTAAATACACTCTTTTTGCATTGACTTAAAGTTCATTTTCAAATGTATCTATGACATTACCTTTGTCAGTACTATTCACCCGATTTTTAGGCGTTACAAGACCATAATTACATTTTTAGTACACATACCCCGAAACCCTTGCCTTTTGACATTTGAATATTAGATAGGTAGTAAGCAGTCAAAATATGTAGTCATTTAGGGTGAATTAAAAACCATTTCTTCCTACATACACGTACCTGTTCTTTTTGATTAAAAATATTTTTATATGCTAACCCCTTTCACCCTAAGGACCTGAAAATTGTACTTGAAAATTGAAAATTATTATAAAAAGAATCAATTGCCCTTTAATACTACTTAGGCTTAAAAAGTAAACTAATAATACTCTAATTTTATGTAGAGTTAGAGAAAATCTTTAAGCAAACTCTATCATCTCCCACTTTTAAACAGATAATTGTTGTATTAGTCCGTAACGTTCAAGCGTGCACCATCAATCTTTTCTCCCCAAAAACGTCTAAATGAGAATCTCAAGCTTCCTCAACGCACTAAAATTACACTTCTCAAATGGTTATTTGGTTGTCGGGAGAGCTAACATCAACAGAGTTACAATTAGTTGAAATGTGCCACATACTGTCACGTAAAATGTATAGAAAAACTATAAAAACGAAATTAACTATCAATCTTTTAAGCTGTCCGCTGTCAATAAAAATGTAATCCACACCTTTACTACTAAGTTTGGTTTTCTATCAAAAGCACTAAGCATATTTTGATGAAATTTAATACGTATTTATCTTGAAATTCCCAAAGTGATACAAGCTACTTTTTTAAAGCAACTTTTTTAGTAAAGCACGCTAACATAACTTCATGATATTTCGTGAAAGCAAAGCATACATAAAAATACATAGTTTTCGAAGATTGTTACAAAGTAATGTAACTATGGACTTTCGCAAAGTAAGGCCCGATACAATTAAGAACTTTTTTAATCAACCGTGTTAGAGTTATTCATCTTGAAAATTAGTTCACCTTATTGTAACTTTATCATTTATCAGCATTTATGATAATATGCACTAATTATAATGTAATTAATTTACACTGCAAATATTAAAAACTGCATATTTTTTTGTAACTTAAACGTGTAATTCCATGGGTAGACAAATTGTAATTAGACCATGTTTTAACTGCCGCAATCAAAAAGTTAAATCTAAAAATAATAAGTACGCCATTATATTTATGCTCTCGAACGTATTCCTCGTTCATTTACACAGGTTAAACGGTAAATATAAATAAATAATAAGCTCCCTCGTAACAATGTAGGATAACAGTGTTAGCCGCAAAAATGTTGAAGCGCACATCATCAATCTTTAGCCCCCTAAAGCCTCGAACGAACCCAAGCACAGCCATCCCCAACTTACCTCATTTACATCTCTTAAACCGTCTATAAAACTTTATACTTGCAACTTTTCACATTTGGCAACCATTTTTGGACAATTAACCTTTTAAAGTGGCACTGCTTTGCGGGAATGTGGGTTAGACGTCGCAATGCCAATAATACTATGCGTATACTCAGCTTACTTTGCATCTTGCGCCCCGAGAATAGGGAGTGTTAGGGATACTAAAAAGCCTCTCGCGGCGTCTGTTTTGCATTCGCACTATTTCAAACCAATGGATGGTTAGCGAACAATAGTTCTGTTATTGATGGTGCGAATGCTTTATATTTTCCTGATCTTATATCAAATTTGCTAGTTTAGTAAGTAAAAGCTTGTTGCTTGGTGTTGCGTATAGAAGAAACAATATTTGAGCTGTGTTACGTCTTTCACATTGAACAGGATGTCGTAATACATTGCATCCATAAGTGTTTGTGGTCTATTATTGTATGTAGTACTTTAAGAAGATTTTACACGAATAATGATAATGTAATAAGTACAATTAATATTATAATAACAACATAACATTACAATATAGAATGAATGAACAAATAAATAAATTATAGATGTTATGGGAATAGGTATTATATTGTTCCTTGGAGAAGAATACGTTATATATTGCATTGTACATTTTTAAGTGCATTATTGAATATTTTATTTAGTACTTAAAATAGGGAAGTACGTAACATCACGCCTGTAATACCCGAAGAGGTAGGCAGAGGAGTGTAATACACTCCCACGTTTCTCGTGTTTGTTGCAAGTGCGTCTTGGGTTCAAATCCCGGATCAGGTACTATTGGAATTTTCTAAAAATTAAAACTTCTAGTGGTGGTTTGGAGTCTAGATTTGTGCCCCGTGTATGGTAATAGACTCGCCACCTATTCCATAATAGGACGTAAACGTAACTGGTGAAACGTGGGAGTGTACTACACTCATCTGCCTCCCTGTTCGGGGATTACAGGCGTGATATTACGTTAAGTACCTAGTAAGTATATATAGTAGTAAGCATAGTATTGTATGACTAGCGATAAAACACACATTTACATTTGTCATAAAATCAGATATACGAGAAATACGTTGAATCGGCAAAAGTTGTATATGACGCCGTTCGACTAATAAGAATGACGGTTTGCAAGAGGTTGCAGGCAGAAGCTGGAGGCAGCAAGCCGAAGATGGAATCGCCTGGTGAGCTTGTAACATTAATTTTTCTTTCTTGTGACAAATCTTCATCTTATGTGGCCAATTCCAATATAAAAATTAATTTATTATGAATTACCTATTATACATTTTATAGTGCTATATATCCTCATAACGATCATCAATCTGAGTCATTAATCAATGAAATAATTATATAAAAGCACCTAAAACATCAAATCATTGCCACTTACAGCCCACGGCTGAGTGTATGACTATCTACGCAACTGAAACAGGCCTTGAGTGTAATCCTAAAATTACCTGTTATTAAAAGACACAACATCGTTTAACATTTACATGATTTCATGGTTATTGTCCTTTGTAGCATATTAATTATCTCGACATATTGTCAAAATCCACCTTTCACTTCAATCCGATAAGTAAGTACAACACTTATTTCCAAAGTTTGTGCATGAAAAGCAATGAATTACATGTGTCAAATATTGAACTAATGCCAGTTCTGAGAAGGTGAATTCAAAAACAGATGTACAAAATAATGTTTAAGGGATTATATATAAAGCATATGTATATAAATAATATATAAAGGGTCTGAACAAACAATAAATGAACTTCAAAAAAAAAATTTATGACTGGAATAAAGAACCAAATTGCACTGACTATCTCACTTTTTACACTGGGAAACAGCAGCGAAAACATTGCTGCTGCTTAGCAGGATTCAATGGTGAGATGGTCGCACTAACCCAGCTGTATGCTAGCAGTTGAGGATCCTTCAGCCGTGCCTTTGGGATCACTCTCTTTTCTCTGTGTCACATATCTTGTCTTTCAAGATCGCGTATTTCAACTATATCAGTCTTGAGCCGGAGCTTTAGGATCTCACGCCAGATAGCTTCTCGGTGCTCTTTGTTTGTGATACCCATGCGTAATAAGGTGTTGTCATTGATTCTGACAAGTGCTCGTCCTGTGATGTCGTGCTGAAAGAATACAATATTACTATATAGTGCCTCATGTTAAAAAATACATCAATTATCACAAGTAAATTGTCTAAATACTCTGAATCATTTCAAATAACATGTCTATAACAAGTAATGTTAAAGAAATGCATGTAGGACAGTTTATCCCGCATTTTAACTACAGAAACTTTATAGAGACCTTATTTTGAAGGCAAAAAGTAGGGGTAAATCAAATAAATACATTAAAAAAAATTAACTAAAGATACCTCATGAAATCTTTCCCAATATAAACTATAATAGTCACTGCAATGCCTTCGTAACCATTTCTGGACATCTGCCTCCGTCCACAAGTAAACTGCTTTAGGGCGCGTTGTTTTCGTCTGTAAGCATAAATTCAAAACATTTTAACCACATACAAAACTGATAACACCAATAGTCTTAAAAAATGGTTTATAGATATACCTTTGATTTGTTTACATTGAAACCTGAATCTTCGACCATATTGTTTATCTTCTTATTAATACCAAAATATTAAAACTGTAAATGTATTGGTCTTATTTATCACAAAACTTTACAGTTCTTACTTTTTGTTTTGAAGACAATTTAGACGGATGGAGATAAAATGACGTATATTTGACGTGACGTTTGGTTGAAAATAACATTTACCATGTGTACTAAATTTATAAAGATATGAATAAAGCACATCGAAGTTATCAATAAATGAATCAGAATGAACATAATTATTGTAAAACATATTTTAATGATGATCGCGTTAAGGTTGAGTCAACAGATATAATCAATGTTCCAATTTATCGATTGCAATATTAAATCATCATTCTCATAATTCCTGTTACTTGAAATAAATAAAGTATCCTATCTGATAAGTATTAATTTTATATTAAGATTAAAACTACGTTGGAGTCTTCTTCGAATAAAAAGTGCCAAGTTTCATCTTCATACTCCGAGTTTTTCTTAGCACTCAAGTTTCTCTTTACACGAGTGAGTTTTAGTTTTTTACAAGTTCCGAGTCGTTATAAAACTATTGGCACTCAGACTCGGGTCGATTCCGAGTCGTTTCAACACATCGAGTTTCGAATAATTAAGTCGAATTTGCAAAATTACGACTAGAATCCTTTGCAATATATAGTATATAGCACCTTGTACCATACTATAATTATCTGTGACTGGCTGCCACATCCATGTGTTCTTAATTTCTTATTATGAGAGTACTTTGTACACTGTATTAACAGACTGTGGTCTGTTTGTCAATGTCATAGAACATTTGGAACATTACAGTTACGATAATGTCAACAAGGAAACGACGCTTGTTTTCATAGATAACTTTTCGTACTAGTAGAATTAACTATTGAAATAATATAAATAGTTCTAGTGTACATATTGTTTTTACATACTTGTAGGTTATAATTGTTTTTGAAGATGAGCGGGAGAGCTAAAAAGGCGGTTGCGCCAAAGAAGAAAGCTAATGGATATAAAATGCCCGCGCCGATTCCTGTAGGAGAGGTAATAAACGACACTATAAGCAAAAAGAAGTGGAGGATCGGCCCATCCATTGGGGTGGGAGGGTTTGGGGAGATATACTCAGCTTGCGACCATAACAGCTCCCCGAAAAAAGGTTCCAGCTATCCATATGTTGTTAAAATAGTGAGTACAGCAACAAATTTCTTAAATAGCAATATTGTGACTGATATCATTCTAAATGCGCGTTTACTTTACCAGGAACCTCATGAAAATGGACCGCTTTTTGTCGAAAAACATTTTTATATCAGAAACGCCAATAAGGAGGATAGTAAGTGTCCTATAGGATTCATTTATTTTTTATGCATGCGGCTTTAGACTTCGAAAGGTTAATACTCATTTACATACATCCTTTAGGGTGTTTGAGATAACCTTCCTATTGAGTAAATCCACAGAAATCATACATAAAATCAAAATATGTTATATTCATATACATAAAATCAAACTATTTTATATTTTTATTTTATGAATATCATTTTTCATTTTTTATATGATGAACAATTTTGTTCAGTAAGTTGTGGATATTTCCAGAGCTAGAATACTATGAATGGTTTGAAACTTAATATTGTAAGTTTATTTTTCTTATTTTATTTTATTAAGTTGTGTTAGAACCCAACCATTGAATTAAGGCAAGGGCTTAAATTATTAAATACAGTAAATATTTAACGTTCTTCCAGTTGCAAAATTTATGAAATCAAAAAAATTGTCAACATTCGGAATGCCCTTATATTTTGGCAATGGATCACATGATTATAAAGGAGAAAAGTATCGGTACCTAGTCCTGGAGAGGTATGGCAAGGATCTTTGGAGTATCTTCAAGGAGGCTGGCAGGTCATTTCCAGCTGTTACAGTGTTCCAAATAGGTTTACAAATGGTAATAATAATTTGAAATGTGTTTGTTTCAATTAACTAATGCTAGTGGTCCTAGCATAGACAACAATTGTTTTTTGTGGTTACGGACTTGCATTATTTTTAGTAAATAAAACAGATATAAGTTTTGACCGAAGTGTGTTTTGAGTATCTAGCCAACTTTGCTGAAATTAATTTAAAATGAAGATGATGTATGATGTTGTATACTGACATTACAGGATACTTTTGTAGAATCTGTCTGTATAACCTAAGAATGTTCCATGTTTGGGGCCAAACACATGTTGGAATTATAGGCATATACTTTATTTTATACATGTTTGCACTTAGTCACATACACACTGAGGTCAATTTTATTCTATCTTAAACACTAAATGGGTTTTCATAATAGATACATTTGATAAACTTGGTTGAATGTTGAACAAAACTCTTAGGTATGCATAAGTACTTTTATTAAAGTCAAATTATGTTTTTTTCAGTTAGATGTTTTAGAGTACATACACAGTAAGGGATATGTACATGCTGATATCAAGGGCGCCAACATTCTCTTGGGCATGAAGAAAGGGACTGAGAACCAGGCTTACTTGGTGGACTTTGGGTTAGCCACCAGAGTCAATGAGAAGGAGTTTAAGCCTGACCCGAAATGTGCACACAATGGCACTATAGAATATACCAGTAGAGATGCACATTTAGGAGGTATATAATTATCCAAGATTCGATGTTGTTTAGAATCCATTTTGTTTCATCTCACTGGCCATAGGTGTCTCACTGGGCACTTGATGCAGCTGTATGTTTTAATACTTTAAATGCATTTCTGGAGATTTTGGTCAGTTTATTAGTTTTGAATGTATGGACGGATATAAAAGGCAGTATTGTAAGAGTTTATTAGACAGCTGATTAATAAATTCGGAAATTTTGTTATGAAAAATAGCCTAAACATTATTTTACAGTGGCAACAATGCGAGGTGATTTAGAAATTCTGGGGTACAACATGCTCCAGTGGTTAGTCGGAGAACTACCTTGGGAGAAATCTCTCAAGCAACCCAAAACTGTCCAGGCCATGAAGGAGGCATTCATGAAGAATGTTAGAAATGAAATCAAGAAATATGATAATGTACCAGGTTTGTACATTATTAGTTTGTTAATTATGCAAAAAATGTTTAGTCAATCTTTTCTTTCATTAGTCAGCAGAGCTGCAGCACTCTGACCAACATTGTATAACAGTCTTAGCACATTTGATGATCAAAAATAAAATAATTAATTACATTCCATCTAAAATTAAAAATGTTTATTTTTTAAAGTTACTCTTCAAAATGTAAACTATTGAAAACTGAGAGTGATAGCTAATTTGGTTGCAATAGAAAATATTGTAATTACTATATTCTAGCACCGTCATTACGTTTTGATTTTTTATTTGCAGATGCACTCACAAAATTTTTCGAGTACATAAACAGTTTAAAACCGAAAGATACAGTGGACTACACAAAATGCCGACAGCTGTTTGAGAACTATCTGAAAACGGAGGGAAAGACGAAAACTAGCAAACTGGAATTTACAACAAATAAAAAACAGAAAGGTAACAGAGCAGTCATAGAAGTTGACGACGCAGATGAGAGTGATAGTGAAAACACTGAAACGTCCAAGCAGAAAGCCACAAAAGACGATGCGAAACCTAGACGTGGAAGGAGAGCTAAGCCTGCCAGTCCAGAGCAGGAACCGGACAACGAGGAATGCGAAAACGAGGAGCCCGACTATAGCATAGAGATGGTGCCAAGGAAATCGACGAAGACGAAAACGAAAAAAAGAAAATCCAGCGAGCCAGTTGTTCTAGTTAAAGTTAAAAAGACTAAATTAGCGCCTAAAGCCACACCACCCGCCAAGAGAAACCATACTAATATCGCTACGCAGACATCCATCGAGAAACCAAAACGGAGTCCCCGACAGGTCTCCTTCGACAGTCCGATCTGCGAGATCATTGGCGACAAGAAACCGTTTAAGCCGTCTAAGGACAACGAAACCTCCAACTCCAGTGGATACATTTTCGAGGATTCCTTTACAATTGAAGACAACAAGGTTAAAAAAAAGAGACGCTTGCTTTCAGAAGAGCAAGTGACTGTGAAAAAGGTTGTTAAAAAAAAAGTGACCACTGTAAAACCCAAAGGTAAGTCGTACAAAGATTGTCCCACCATCATCAATGGACGCTCGCCACCTAAGTAGTTGTAATTTTAGATTATCTAGTATTTAATCATAATGTAATTAATTGCCATAACCAATTCCATCACCCACCTATTGAAGTTTTAAACTGCATAAGAGACTAGTGATATCCATTGGTTGGTATTAAGATAACACAGAAATCAGATCTAATTGATATTAAGATTTAATTGGAAATACATATTCATGATACATGATATTTGAATAAGATAGCATTTATACACATCGAACAGTGAAATTACTGCATTTTCTGTATCAATGGAATCTTTGAATGGTCAGTATTCTGTGAACTTGTTATCAGCTAATGGATATGTGTCTCGAGAAAACTTTTTAAGCCATGTACAATGTACCTTATCAATTATGAAATAATAATTTTATTAATATGTACAATCTGAATGTGTTCCCAGCCAGAGCTTACTCACTTCTCAGTCCAGTGACCCTGGCAAAGAACTCTGACATAAAAGTTCAAGATCCTATGATCACCTCTCGATATTTCATGACATTTAAGTAATCGTATTGTATGTTATTTGTATACAATCATATAGGTATATACATTTTATACAGTCGTTTATGAGTTTCAAAATTCGTCATACTTTTTATAACTAATATATAGTTTAATATGTAGGCAAAGACAAGGCATTGTCACATGTACAGTTGACAAAAGAAACGAATATGTATTAGATACCTCTGAAATTAAATAGTCTGTGCGTGTGTTTAAGTATCTCTACGGATCTGTATGCCGAGTTTCAATGAAGTCGGTTTAGCGGTTTTCACTGGCGAAATTAATTTCGCAATTTAATATTAGAATGTATAAAAAATATTTAACAATTACTTCAAAACTTGCCATTTACTCGATACCCGCCGCAGATAACTGGAAGGCTAATCTGAATCATGTACTCTTTTATTTAGGTACTCTATAAATTCAAAATGCTCGAAACAAAAATGTATACTTGACCGTTTTTCACTAAGCGGTACATAAAACTATTATTCTTATATATTTTATTTTGTATAAAAATGGTCATCATTAAAATAATTTTAAGGAGTTTTGTGCTTATTTCAATTGTTCAAACAAACCTACATTATATCCATGAATTGCTTGTCTTGATTGTACCTACATTGGTATTTTTCATTCAGCAGTTAGTTGGTTGCAGTTAGCCTTAATACAATACATTGTCCAAGTGACGTTATCATGACCGTCGATGTACTGCTGTCACAGTAGAAAATATCGGAATGTTGACAATTTAATGGTAAAACAATTTTAAGATTTTGTTGTCAACATGTCCAACTATTCCTTCTTATACCTTAGGCCATGTAAATATTCAAACGACACATATCTATTAGCATATGTGCCCCGCAGTATCACCCACGTATAATTTAAACTGTGCATAAAACTTATGAAATTTATAAATTTTAAGTAAAAATAACACAAGGCCATCAGTCACGCTCTGTCGAGTTGTTCTTAATTTGCGCAACATAATGTTTTTCGCCGTGCTTACTTAAGTACCACTTAATTATAATGTACGAATGGAACTACCACATTTAATTGTTCCTTTAATTATCTTTATTTTGAGGGCGATAATTCCATATTATAATGTTGATATAATGAAGTTGTAAACGATTTGATGAACGTGTAATGTTGACATTATCCCTGTTGAGTTTGCAACGTTTGAATGATTGCTCATTATGTGTACATTGTGTTGAATAAACAGTATTGTTATTTCAATTTGACTCTACTTTCTTGTGAACACGTCTAC
>DWEH01000792.1:0-10616 GCA_018245815.1 Apyrrothrix aesculapus
CACTACTAGAAATTCTAATTTTATAAAAATCCAATATTACTCGACCCGGGGTTTGAACCCAGGACCTCTCGACCGGCAGTCGCGCTTGCAACCAACATGACCAACAAGGCAATCAGTCAGTATATTAACTGAGATAATGTTGCTATAGTTTGATCATACGTGCTATACCGCACCTTGGGTGTGACGTCACGACGCGGGGAGCAGTCAAATCAAAAACACGAGCTGCACCGCTTCACATAACATCAACTCGTATAAACACAGTATATAATTTGCGATATTGGTTTCACATTTTCTAAGTAATATAATAGTTGGGTACTAGTACCATACGCACTTGAAATTTCAAAACATTTTTTAATATGTAATATGTATTTCATTTTATTTAAAAGGATAATACATAATTCTGAATTATTTATCGGTTAAAAATAAAGATCATATAAAAACTAAAAATACTTGTAATGGACATGACATAAATAAATACAATCTTTTTTCTTCCGATCCTTTTTTATCGTTCCACTGCTGAACAGGGGTCTCCTCTCAGAATGAGAGCGTTAAGGCCATATTCTGCCAAGCTGGCAAGTGCAGGATGACAGACTTCAAACGCCTTAGAAAACATTTTTTTATGAACTCTAAGGTGTGCAGGTTTCCTCACGATGTTTTCCTTTATTGTTATAGCAAGTGATATTTCATCTTAAAACGCACATTTTGTAAAGAGCTGTGCGCCAGGATTTTAACCCGGATTTCCAGTGAGAAATTGAATTACAAACCGCTAGGCTATCACCGCTTATAAAAATAATGAAAACATTGTTATCTCCGAAATTAAAAATGCTTCTAAAATCTATCAACAAACACTCATATTTCTATGTTAACTTTACCGTATCCCTTGTATTCTGCGTTTAACAATTCTGTGTGTACAATTGTGATCCTCCCACACCTTCGATGCTTAATCCCAAACCACGTTAATCGTGACCCTCATAATGGCTCATGACGGCTGTCTGGTTAATCCATTCCTTTGTAAACATCCGGGCTTAAGTCCGGATAGCTTATTTTGCGACTAGTACATTGTAATATTTTTCAGTAAACATTTAAGATAATCCAGCGAACCAACGATAATTTCTTTGCATATTTAATTCGTGGGATGAAAACTTCCAAGTGTTCTAACAATTCTAAGAATGTTAAGTGACGATGTTTTTCGTTCTAATTGACCTGTGAAACACTCAAGGGAATGATTAATGAATTATTGTACATTCAATTTAATTATACATTTTGATAACGCAAAGGTAAGGAATATTACAAAGGACGAACGAAGTGTCTAATCACATTTTTTACTATCCTGTCACTAGCATAACGAAACTGATATGTCCTCGTTTAAAACTTTATATAAATGTCCCTCACGATACATTTCCTTCACCTTAATCATGTTGTATTGATATTAAATGAGGTAATACTAACAATATATCATTGTTTTACAAGCGAATTGTCTGTTCCAGAACTACAGGAATTCACAAGCACTACGATTTCAATCAGCTTCCTGTCATACATTTGAGGGAACAAAGCCTTCCAATACAAATGTATTGTGGATATTGGCAATAGATGACAATGACTAACAGCGAGCTGTTTGTTGTTTGTAACAATAACATTTCCAAGGGAAGATCGAATGTGGAACTTAAAAAACAATACATTGATTTGTCTGCACTATGTGAATGTATGAACAGAAACAGCGTCAAGTGGTAAGAGGATGTCATTTATATAGATTTTTTTTATGTAGGCACAAAACTCATAACAATTAATTAATTTATTTATTTATTCTTTATTGTATACCAGTAGGCTCAACCCCTATTCCATAACGGGACGTAAACGTAAGTGGTGAAACGTGGGAGTGTACTACACTCCTCTGCCTACCTCTTCGGGGATTACAGGCGTCATGTTACGTTAACTCTAAGGTGTGCAGGTGCAGGCCATATTCTACCACGATGGCCAAGTGCGGGTTGGTAGACTTCACACGCCTTAGAAACCATATATTTTTTTATGAACTCTAATCTTGACCTTCATGTCCACAACAGTATGTCTATTATTTGACTGCTGTACATGCCTATATGTAAACATTTTACATTTGGACATTTGCTTTGTGTGTTATACTCTTGGTGTGTTTAATAATAAATAAATTAATAATATTGTTACATACAATCTCTTTTTTAAATAGCCATAGCTCAGCGTTTGAGAGTTCACTCTCGTTTTGAACAGTTCCAAGTTGTATGAATCGGGAAAAATAGACTGCTCGTTAGCAGTCTGCAGCGGAAATGATTTAAGAAAACTCTTCATCCCGCTGAAAGGAGTGTCTACTAGGCGTGGATGGTAGCATGTAGCAGTTCTAAATATTATTGTGTCGGCGTCTTTTAAGGTGCCATCTCGTTTGCCCGCCGGTTTTGTGGACTGATATAATAATTTAGCGCGTTAAGTTCTCGGAAGACATACGGCCACAAGTGAAGCGCGAACATGTTGAGAAGAGGCTGTACATTATGCCCCACATCACGCCTATTTAGCGCGCTGATCGTCCGTGTTGACTTAGCTTGATCCCTCTGATCACGGCATGAACAAATCACCATAAACGTTTCTATTAACACCAAATTAGCACTAACTTATGATCTTATTTAACTGGACTAATTGACACTAATATTAATATTCCTACAGTCATGTTCGAGGTAAAAAGGAATTATTATCCTTTAAAGGTAATATTTACTCATTATTAGATCATATTTACCGAAATTTTAATATTATCTACCTTAACAAGTAACACCTTGTATATTTACTTAAAATATTTGCAGCAGTTGCTCATATAAAAAGCAAAACATATAAATTACCTCTATTATATATCTATAACTTATAAATCCTGAAATGTATAAATGATCCCTATTATACATATATTGCCCGTATACTATATAAGGGGACCTAAAGTGTCGGCGGAGGTGTTCGGATAGGGTGTTTCTCTGACCGATATAATCGACTAATTACTTGATAAGATGCTTATCGATTAATTAGCGAAAGATTATTATAAATAATTTGTCAGCGCGGCTGGCACTAGACCCAGTTTTACCTGTATCATTATGTTTGAAAGCTACACTGAGATAACTGCTGAAGTTTCATTTTTGATAAACTGTATCGTTTTGGAAAAGTACGTATGACACTGAAGTTGAAAGTACAATAAACAGTTGAATTACAGCTATTTTATACGTAATTAGATTACGTACTATGATTACTACAGGGCTTTGATCGCGAATATTTCATATTCCGTGTTATTTTTTTTAATGTACATGTATTGTAAATCAGAGACAAAGTTACAAATCACAAAATAGTTTCATCCTGTTTATATATCTTTACCAATAATCGCCATATTTAAAATAATACATACTAGTTTCTGTCACTTTATGCCATGAAAGACACATTTCATTGTACACATTAAAAGCACATGCGAATAAAAATAGTGAACATTGATTTAAAGTTCACGTACTGACAAAAATTTGCTACCATTGTAACGAAAACAAATCGATTATTTATCGATACAATCTCGATGTTCAATGTTATCGACGCATCGTACACACATTTGCAATTCATAGTGCGAGCTAATTCATTGTCAGATGTGTATCGCGGGCGCCGATTCGTAGATCCCGAGCGATACACAAGACATTGATGCTATTGTGTGCGAGTGATGTCTCGTTGACGGCGGCAGGGTTGGCTAGATTAACTTTTAGATTCATAGCAATAACTGTACAAATGTTTTTTTAAATATACTGGCTGATGGGGGGTCAGAAGTCTCCTAAACCGGCGTGTATGTATATAGAGAGTGATGAATATAGAAGAAGCGCGGCAGGTCTGTAAAGATAGAGATATTTGGCACTCGGTGCTCTCTGCCTACCCCGTGAGGGACCTGGCGTGAAGATATGTATGTATATATACATGTACAGACAAGGGGGCGAAGGCACGGAAGCGAGCGAGACGAGCTCGGAGCTAGCGGACTCGAGCGAGACACCGCTACTGCTGCGAACCATCTCGTCTGACACAGAGCCCGGGGCGACTCCGCCTGTTGTCAGGAAGCTGCAGCATCAGGTGAGATTAATTATGTATTAGCAACACATTCATACACTTTAGTGCAGAGCGCTAAGAGTCCTCATTGTATCAAAAAATGTCGACGACACTTGACGACGACAACACTTGACGAGTGTGAAAATATGTATGCACAAGTGCTTTAATTAATATAATGCTTATGACTGAGGACAATAATAATTAACCCCTTTCAATTTAAGGCCGAAACTGGACATTTTAAAAGTATGCTTTATTAACAGTATTAATATGTAATAAACATTGTTTTTTGGAAAATAAAACTGTTTTAATTTTTACTACCTATATTAAAAACATTCGGCACGTATTTCAAATAACGATTTATATCATTTCCAAGCGAGCATAATGATAGTTGTTTTAAATTAACGCCTCTAACCGGTATTGAAATATAAAACAGTATTGTATGGTAATGTTATTAATAATTATAGATGATCAGATGTATTACATTAGAATGTTAGTACAAGTGAGTGTGGCGGAGAAAATTATAAGTTGACGCTAACAAACGGTTTAAAAATGTTAATGCAAGATTGACCGTTAGGCAAACGTTCAAGTTTGCGTGCGAGTGTAATTCGAGCGAGACGATTTGACTTCCGGTTGGTCAATTGACTAGTTTCTAACATATTGACTGGCTTTCATTAACACGCTTTTATTAGCTTGGGTTGTATGTATTTCTACATTTTCATAACTCTCCTTTCATAGATAGTTGCCAATAGAATTAATGTAACATTTAATATATTAAGGACCCCACGCTTTTTACTCTGAATTGAATTATTCTGTTACTAATTTCTATTTTATTATAGTTTTATTTTGAGGTTATTAATTCTGATTGATTGTTCGACCTTCTACTACTGTAATATAATCTCCTTGTGAGTAAAATTATTTTCTACTTTTTAAAATTATTTTCTAGTTTTTTTAAACTATTTGACACTTCACTAGTTAGAACAATTGTAGTCTGGTGTGCGACGCGCGTATGAGAACAATGGGTTCTTATCGCGCGTGTTTATGTTAATTGAGTGGCAGATAAGTGAACCGCGCTCGCCCACTTCCCATGGCTCGTCTTGTGATTGCATGTCTATGGATTTGGTTATGTCTTCAGTCAAGCGTACTTCTGCAATTATGTAGTCAAGTTGTGTGAATAATTATGCATTTAATTAAATATGAATTCTAGTTAGCTATGAATAAAGTTCAGTTCGGTTTATGTAATAATGTTTTATTGGCGGGTTTTTTGCCTTATAATTGTTGGTTATCATTTTTAAGATTTTTTTTTGATAGCTAATGAAAGGCGCTACAGCTGTAAATCATTTATTTATTATTCTTTTCAACAGTTTAATATTTTTCTCAGAATCGTAAACATTGTTATTTTCCTTACTTAACATATTATTTAAATTCAATTTTAGTTCCGCCAGTCCTTTACGGGAACATGTTTTTTCGCTTGTAACTAAGTTATACTTGCAATACTTCGCTTCACAGTTATTTCCTTGTTCACACAATGAATAGTAACACACTCCGGACGCGCAAAACGAATCTATGTCCAATATTGAAATCAAGCTGTTCGCCAAAACGGTCGCGTGGTGAATTAATTTCGACCGGATGTAGTTGGCCAAAATTTTATCTATTCCTAGTGGCAAAAGTGAAGTTGATGCTGTTGTGTCTTGTCTAGAATCTGTAAACAGAAGAACATGACTTTTCAATGTTTGTTAAGCTGTTCCCTTAGTATAGCTGTAGTTTAAGCATGTTGTAATTATAATTATATATGTATATATGTACATATAACTAGGTAAGCAGAGGAGTGTAGTACACTCCCACGTTTAACTAGACACGTTTACGTCTCATTATGGAATAGGCGGTGAGTCTAATGCCATACACCGGGCACAAATCCAGACTCCGAACCACTACTAGATATTTTAAATACAAAATCTAATCTAATCTAATAGTACCCGACCCGTGATTCAAACCCATGACCTCTCGATCAGTAATCGCGCTTGCTACCACTCGATCAACGAGACAGGTTTTTTATACATATAACTAAACTAAAAGTTTAGTTAACAGAAAAAGAACATTAACGTACATACATTAACATCGATTAATTGTTTAGGCCCGTGTTAGTTAAATAAATTATAGTAAGTTTTATACCGTTAGTTATTAGGCTTTATAGTTTTATTTGCTGGTGCAACGGCTTCGGTGACGGTCGACGATAACACTGCCTCGAGCTCAAGGGGACGTTCCTCGGAAGCTTGAGTCGGGCTAGCCGCAGTGGATGATAAGGAAACAGCGACTGTTGATTCAGGCGTCTTTACCGTTGTTTTCGTTTCCTTATCTCGGACTGCTGGCTTAGCCGCTGTCTCTACAGGCTTGTGCGCTGCTAGGTCGTCCGGTTTTGCTATAGTGTTGTATTCCCTACATTCCCCGGTCAAATCCGTGTCGTATATATTACAAGTGATATTCACACATCCAAATCTATCGCACTTCATGGTTGTACAAGTTTGATCGTTGCACCATATCGTCACGTTGTGCTTCCCGATCTCTATTGTTTCGAAAGGCTTGTGTGTGGTGGGTCTCACAAGCTCATCAGATTGCGGTGGTGTCACTTCCCCGGAACTCCACCAGGAAAACGGATACGTCAGCCAACCCCATATTGTTGAACCGATCCCCCGTCCCTCATTATAGTTGTCTGAAAGCGATGTTAGTATATTAAAAAACAATTTTTTGCGCACTCATAATTATAAATTGCTGATGATACTCACGTTCCACTGGTTTACTGAATGTCTCCTCGACTGTACACAAAACAACGAAAATTGCCAGATACTTTAAAGTGAACATTTTAGCAGGTACAAATGCATCTGTTTCTCGACGCTAAATGTTTGGCCAGTCCCGTCTCGGCGTTTTATATGCCACGACGAGGTATGTCCCTATCTGTTGTACAGATAAGACCCTTTCGGGAATGTTTGCCTAATGAGTTACCTGTAAGTGGGAACTTATCACGAAATGTTTTAATTATACCCAAATCATCCTGAGCTTTACGCATTACACGAGACGTAAAAGACAAACAATGTAATTTTATGATTTTATTAAGTTTTTATGTGACCGGAGATATTTTTATGTTGCTTCGGGGGCATTAGGAATTTAGTTGAAAACTTCTCACACTTCGTTGAATTCTTGTTTCGGTTCTTCATTTGAACTTCACATAATACGCAATGGTCCCTTATATTGGGGCACGCTAAAAACCGACAGATGGATCGATTTTTCCTGCACTCAGTCAGTACTTTGAGCTTCTTTTGTGACTGCATCATCGCCGCGTACATACTGTTCATCAAATCCCTAATTTCGTCCATTACATCCGTTGAATTCCACAGTGAGTTGTCATCTATTCGAAAAAACCGGCTTATTCTATACCTGGCTCCTAAATTGTCCATTATTTTGCTAAGACTGATAATGTTTTCTAATGGAACGTCTTCTTCTTTGTATTCTCCGTTTGAATTGAATTGAATTATTTTTGGTTGAGCTTTATTAATCACTTTCCACGGGCTTAAATATAATTCTTTATTTTTCTGTAATTGAAACATTGAACCGAAAAATTGGAAATGTTTAAGCCACTACGATTGCAAATTTCTAAACAATTGGAAAATAATTATATTGAAATAGTTCAACTTACCACTGGGCGATTGTTTTCTACAAGTATGAACAATTGAAACACAGTTAGTGTTAATATAAATATTTTTAATTTTAAACGTACAATGGTGTCTGTCACAAACATTTCAAGTGCAAACGTGTAAACTGTACCTTATCAGAGCTTAAACTGTAAGCATTAAATTTTTATAAATCCATAATGGTCTTGATGTTTATTTTTCAAATGAACGTTAGTTACGTAACGTTTAAACAATTTTATCGTTTTTCACGTTTTCACAATGGCCCAAGTGATTCAGCTCTTTCTTTAAACATTTACCCTTTTCAAAATGTTTCTTATTCGCTTCAAAAGTGATACATTTTACAGTGAGACAAATTGTCGCCTTTCCAAAAATTCGACCTAACATTTTGTTTTGTAAAGTATCGATAATTTCGTTGACTATGTTATAAGATACATTAGGAGTGGATTCCATTGATATTGCAGAATCTGTAAAAATAGATGACAGAAGATTAGAATTTTTAATTTTTTATCTTTGCATATTATATTACAAAATAAACAATATTTTTAACACACTACTAACCTGTATTATTTGTATTTGCAACGCAGTGGCCCCTCTGTTTGAAACGATTTTCAGGTGTACATGTTCTATGAATACATATTTTGTTAGCGCATTTTAACGAATGGCAAAACGTTTTAGCGCAAAATGTTGCAATGCCATTAGAATATTTACCGACGAGAGTTGCTATAGTTGACACTGCAATGTCGTCTACGTTGTTCCAATTTAATTTGCTGAGTGTTTTTTCTATTTGTAAACTTGTATTAGCGTTTATCTTAGGTTCACTTGTTTTTGAATTACCGCTATTTGATATCTCCTCATTTGGTGTACTTCTTAAATGTTTCACATCGTCTTCATCTTTTCCAGGCCAATACAATAAATCACTGTCCATCAATACTTGCTGATTATCCGTTTTCTTTGTGTTTCCGAGTCGTTTTTGTGGTGTACTTAAACCTTTTACTTTCAGTACGTTGTCAGGTGATGTATTATTATTTTTATCGATAGTTGTTATATTATGAACAGCATCACTTCCACGTTTGACGCGTGTAAGCTCTGACGTCACTGTTGAATTATTTAGCTCCCATCGTGTAAAATTGGCACTGGAAATCACCTTTGTTGTTTCCGTTTCTATTAAGTTATCATTATTAGATATATTTCCTAATCGAGGTGTGTCTTCATAAGTTTCATTGGACATTGAATATATGTCGGTAGCGTTTAAATTTATAGTTGGGTTCTTGTATAGAGCTTCGGTTGTAATAGACTGTATCTTAAATTGTGTCTGGTGCGATGTATTATTCATATGTTGGTCATAATTATCATAGTTTTCCGTGCTCATCGTAGTTTGGTAATGACTACCTTTGCCAAGGTGAAATGATAAAAATTTGCCGCGATGTTTTTTGTTTTGATTGCTTATATGAGTTTTCTTTTTCTTGTGTAAAGCAATCTTGTAAATTGGAGCGTAGTCCTGTTTATATAATTTTGATAAACAATACGTGAAAATATTGTAAGGTACAGGAAAATTCAAAGATGGAAATGATATATTCATAGATGTATGGTTAGTATTGAAGTCTACGTCTTGCGTCGGTCTAGTTTCGTTCATAGTTAAATTGTTATGTATTTTATTTAACACTTCGTCAATTCTCGGCATTTGAATATCAACTTTGATTCGTATATTGAAATTGTTGTCCGACGTGTCGTCACTGGCTTTATTTATATACCCTATGTTACTGTAAGGGCTGTTGGTTATTAGTGGTTTGTCGATATTCGATATTTTATTTGGTTCGAAATAAGGTGCGTGCGGTCTTCCAAACGGAATCAAGCATTGCTTGCAGTTACATTTACACGGAAATGTATTTTCTTCACAGAAACATGACGAAGGGATTACTCTGCTCTCTGTTTTGCGCAAAGAACTCGGAGAGTCGCTCGTTTTGTCTGTATTCCAAAATATTTTATTTAAAGTTGTAAGAGGTTCGTCAGGCATTGGTAACATGATGTCGTAAAGGTTTTTGAATTTTTGAGGTGATGAAATGCTCCTGGGGTAATATTTAATATTTTTGTCGTGGGTATGTATTTGCGGAAAATATAATTTGGATAATTTGTCATGTCGCATTAATGGAACTTTATTTTTTCCTTTGGAAGTTTCGTAATGCTTGACTCGTTTTTGTGCTCGATCTAAGTAATGTTGATATTCTGACAGTAGATTTGAAACATCCTCATCATTTTCGCTTTCACTGTTTATTTGGGCATCCATTTTGAAATTCTGAAAAATGTTTTTATTTGTCGACAAAATATTGGTATATTTCATGTAACTTTATGATATTGATCAAATTAGAATCTTTACTTTGTTGATGAAATATGGAAACAAGGAAAAGCAACATATGTATAATTTCCAAATAAAACATAATATAAATGGATATAAGTAACATTATCCGTGTTTTTACCGTTTTACCCACTTTTGGATAACTGACAATTTCGGACAATAAGAGGAGATCCTTATTAGGAAAGTCTTAAGGCCATTATCTACCAGGCTGGCCAAGACCGGCTTAATAGATAACACACACCTTAGGGCACATTATGGATCAGCCGTGACGGTTTCCCTACTTTTCTACTTTTTCGTCACCATTAGGACGAGTGATTTTTGGTTTTAAAAGTGCACAAAACTTGTAAAGCTAGAGATGCATGGCCCGGTATTCGAATTCCAGACGCACATAGTTGGAGGAAATTTGAATCACTAGGTTAACATTTTTTAAACGTAACATCACGCCTGTAATCCCCGAAGGGGTAGGCAGAGGAGTGTAGTACACTCCCACGTTTCACCAGTTA
>DWEH01000793.1:0-10609 GCA_018245815.1 Apyrrothrix aesculapus
ATGGCGTTGCGCCCGCGCAACATGCTCACCGCCCTAGCCGGCTTATCTTTTATGACCCAAACTGCACGGAGAAAAAAATATACTATAGGCATATATATCTATACCTAGTTTAGTAAACTTTGACATATTTAGGTACAAATGGTCATGTTATGTAAGGAAGTCCCAAAATATTTATTAATATTGAAGCCTTTTGACTAATTTCAAATGTGGAAGGGGTTTAATAATAATAATTTTTTGAATGTGGAATCTGCCAGTACATTTAATTTTTTATGTTTTTCTTATTATTAAGTCTGTATATTGTATATTTTAGCGCATGGAACAAACGGAAAACGAAGTGAAGACTTTGCAAGAGTCCTGCCGTGCGCTGGTGGAGCAGAGTATTCCTGACCTCAAAATTGAGGATGACTTGTAAGTTTTATTGGGTCATTGTTTTCGACCGTATCGTCAGAAAGGTTTTACGATGTTAATGAATTTTTTTATTCAAAATTGATATTTTAGAATTGGGATAATGTAATAGTGATTGCAGTAACATTTAATAATTTGCCAAATAATTTTTTTTATTTGTTCCCAAAAATTAAACACGGTATCCGTTTACATTTTTAAAGTCTTTTATCTATAACAGTTATAATATTTCAATCGTAACCGCAAATAAGATATGTACGTTCAACGTCCGTGTCGGTGCGCAGGCCGGCGCCGGCGGCCGGCAGCAAGACGGGCGCCGGCGAGCCCGACTACAGCCCGCGCGGCGGCTGGCTGCGGCGCGTGCTGCGCGCGGCGCTGCCGCTGCAGCTGTGCCTGGTGGCGCTGCTGCTGGCGGCGTGGCTGCTGGAGCGGCCGCGCTGCTGCGACGCGCTCAACTCGCTGGCGCACACGCTGACGCCGCAGCTGCGCTACGTGCGCGGCCCGCCGCCCGTCTGAGCGCCGCCGCCGCGTGCCGCAGGTTCACTTTGCCGGTTGTAGCGCTCTGAAAGCACCCTGACTAATCTGTCGTAGGGTTTCTTTACCGGTTTTAGCGCTCGGGCCGCACGCTGACTAATATGTCGCATGGTTTCTTTATCGGTTTTAGCGCTCTGTAAGCATTTTGACTAATATGTCGCAGGTCTCCTTCACCGATTTTATTGCCAGTATGTCGGACTCGTCACTTCAGTTGGAGTATCGCCCTGTTGCTGCTCAATAATGAACACGGCGGTTGCAAGTGAGTGCCTCGAACCGAACAGAATTGTGGACAGTGTTCGTTTCACGTTTGTTAGCTGAAAGTTGACGGTGTCAAGTTGTTGAATGGAATAGGAACGGCTAACGACGGCAACGAGACGATAAAACTTCAAGTATAAGCCAGTAAAACATTTTTAAACCGGCTCGAAAGTTGAACGGGTTGCCATAACGGGGATAAGCTGAAGATGAAGCTGCTCATGCAATTACCTTGCCCTACAACAATAATGTAAGGTTGTGACTTTTTGAAAGTTGTGACGTCGACGAAATATCCGTGTCACGTTTACACTTTTGGCGACGTATCATTTTCAAATGTTATTTTAAGAGTGGATTGTATTAGGACAGTGTGTAAGAACTTAATATAAGTTGCAACGTGTGCAAGATATATTATTTAATTGCACCGAAAGCTTACACGGAAGGATTGATTATATTTGCTCTAAGCAATCATTTTTATGTTGTATTTTCGAAATAATCAGTTCGATGTTAAGGAGAAGCTTTTTTAAATAAAACATATCTAACATATCCAAAAAAAAACTATTGACTTTTATGATAATAAAAACAATTTTTAGCATTAACGATGTGTCTTTTGAGTGTAGAAAGCGAGAATAGTTTTTTTACTTTGAAAAACAAAGCATTGAAATGAAAAATATAACTAGAAGTACTCAGCAATCAGACAAATAGCCATTAAAGTTTCATTAATCAATTCGTTGCTCACAGTGTTGCTCGTAAGAAAAATAATGTTCAAATGAGAAAAAAAAATGGTTCTAAATGAAACAATGATCATCTGTATCAGATGAAGTTCAAATTAGCCACATATGTTTTAGTATTATTTTACTACTAACATAACGACAAACATTATTAAGTTTGTGTGTAAGCATGCCTATTTTAGTACAATTATATGATAGGGTTACGTAGTATAGCTGTGTGAGTGGTTTGTGTGATCGGATTAACCCAACTTTGGGTACATGTCAAAGTTGACGGTTCCGCTGTAACCCGCAACTTGGGTAGACCTCGAACATGTTGCAGTAAATAAATGTCACTGTCTTCTTTATTTATTTCTTTAAGTATACCTCCCAACAAAGGAACTGTCGTGTCTCATCATGTCAATCTTTCCACTGGTACCTTCGTAGTATGTAAGTGCTCAGTTCATTTAATAATACTATGTACTACAATCTATATTATGAACGAAGGTTGTGTTCTAATATATATACATATATACATTTTTTAAATTTACTATCTATTGAAGGATCCACTAAGTAATTTTTAAATTTGTTTTTAACCTCTCTGATTATGTTTTATTTCAAAATATATTTATCATATGAGATGTTTGGAAACAATTGACTTAGAGACTTATTTTTAAATATTTATATTTATATTTTTAAGACTATTATTTAAGTATTTCTTTTATAGATTGTTTTACATGGAATTAATAAATGATATATCTTGAAATATTTAAATATTATTTTTCATAGTATTTCTAAAACTGGTCCGCTTTTATGACACTGAATATGAAATGATGTTTTACTTTGATTGTATATGTATTATTGATGAGGAATGTTTACAATTAGTAACATAATATACTTGAAAAAATATATAATATGTAACCTTTTTAAAGACTGACGTTAATAGTTTCAATTTTTTTTTTTTAGATCAATTTAATTTATACCAGTAGACGCTATACACTATTAAATTGTTCGTTTTTTACATATTTGTATACAACAGTTAAAAATAACGTTACATTGCTAAGATTACCGTAGTGTCTTACAATAAGGTTTTAATGTATGGTATGTATTACTAAAACGCATCTCGCACATATCAATACAAAACAGATTGCAAAAAAATAACAATCATCATATTATCTGAAGTATGTTTGCTCACTAAAGTAAAAATATATCGCCTGGTTCATGTTGTACAGTCAAGAGGAAATTGGTCAACTGGTTTTATTTCGGTCAGATAATTCTGATGAAAAGTGACTGACTGGTAACCGAGCATGTCATGGCAAAATACTCCATATAATAATGGAAGGAAGAGTAACTTCAGGTTGGGATTAAAGTTGGATGATATATCATGTCTTTTCATAAGTCAGTAGTCCACCCGGTCCCTGAGTAGTGTGTGAGCATTATGTGCATACCGACTTGTATTTGTCAGATGTCACAGATTTGTGTGCATTGTTATTTATCTGTATTAATTTATAAAAAATATTATGTATATAAAAATTTAAAGTACACATAGTACTTTATATTTTTATGTTATATAGTATAGTATCTTTCTATACAATTGACCTCGAAAAGGAACAAGGCTTTTATGCTGTTCTATTTTTTCTTCTATTTTAAAGAATGATCATTTTATTATTATATGATTGTGTGATGATATAAAAAATATATATTACAAATTTAAATTAAATGTATGGAATATTTATTTCCCATGATCTTATTTTTAATGGGTATTATTATTGAATATAAAAAAAACGAATATTCATTTTTATGATTGTTATTTATTTTATTTTAAGTATTTTTTTATTTGTACGCAATTATGACGACTTAATGTGCTTTTGGCATTATACAATTTCAATTAAGTTATTATGCTCAAAATATCCTTGTCCTCAGTGAAATTGAATATTTAGCAGGCATGTTTGACCATCGTGAACATTAATAAACATGTCAATGCCCAATATGCATGTCAATAATGTAAATATAACATTAAAGATTATTTTATGCAATTCAGATTAAATTACTTCATATCATTAAAACGAACGTAAATAATGTACTGATGTAAAAAAAATATATTAATCAAAAAGTAAATGAGAATTCATTAATCAAATTTGTATTAAATATATAAACTTCCGAATTCTTGGTGATGTATAACGTGTCTACATAAAATATTTCGTGAGATCATTGTATCCAGTAGCTACTTAAATTTCAGAAACACATAAATGTGTCAAAATAAACTTCTCACTTTCTACTTATAATAACAGAATATTTTTTTGTAATCAATGCCATAATGTATTCTTTTAGCTCGATTTAGCTGTATTTTATCCAGAAATATTTTGCCACAATAGTACTGCTCTATCTGGATTGTAATGTAGGTACTGTAAATGTGCTACATGAACACGGCGGGAAAGTACTTACGAGCGTTTATTACAAAAGGCCGGCAAAAGCGTTTTTCGAAAATAATTCCCATTTGCTGGTTAATATAGTGTATTTTGAATAAAACAAACATAATACCAGCTTGAGCAGTACTTTTAAATACACGAAGTATGAACAGTTTAAAAATATAGTTTTCATTTCTGGAAGTATCTTTGATGATATAATGATATTGATTGGAATAAAGCTGTTTTGGTATTGTTTCAATGATAACATAACGAAAATATTTTTTTATGTTAGTATAACTAAATGGAATTTGATTTAATTATTGCTTGTTCCTCTTTTAAGAGCCCGTAATAATTATTTCAATACATTTTGTTCAAAATTTACACATTCGTTAGACATAATGTATACAATTGACTAATATTTATTTTAATGATATTGTGTGTAATTATGTAACAATATCTGAAATTGTTATGATAAAGTTTTTTTATCTGTCTGTTGACATCACTTTGTGTTCAATACAGGTTATTTTGACAAATGTCAACAAAACGTCAATCCATGTCTGACAACTATGGTTTTGAAACCAAAATAAAAATACAATGCTTTGTATGATTGTGTGGCCGTGTGACACATGTTATGAATGTAATTTAATACATTGTAAGTATTTCTCTGTGGTTGAAACATCTTTGTTTATTTCAATTAATACTTATTTAGTGTTTAATAGAAATCTTTGAATAAGATTTGATATAAGGCTTGAATTCTCTCATATATAAGTTTAAAATGAGAATCGACTTTTTTCATAACCACAGAGAATATAGTAAGCAATTTATACATAACTTCATGTAAGGCGATGCCTTTAGTGTGTCATATTCCTTTTAATTTTTTACTCTATTTTAGTCTATGATTGGAAGAGTATAGACATGCTGTAAAGTGCATTTAAAATTTTGTTTCTAACAACAATTGTAAGCATAACAAATATGACTGGTTAACATCGTGTCGGTTTTTGAAATGGGAATAAAACTTTGGATTTTTATTTACTGTGTTTTTTTGTTGTTACCTGTATCCATTTTGTATGGATCCATGTTGTTACCTGTATCCATCCAAGTATTTTTGTGTCCCTATCTTTTCAGAAGGAAGTAGGTTTTTAACAAGCTTCAATTAATCAATAGACTTACCACCTATTCCATATTGGGACGTAAACGTAACTGGTGGAATGTGGGAGTGTACTACACTCCTCTGCCTACCTCTTCGGGGATTACAGGCGTGATGTTACGTTTACTATTTATATCTCCAAACCGGCGGCAATGTGTGAAGAGACCGACGAATACGTAAGAAGCGTGTGAGGCTTGTAAGGATTGAGATATTTGGCACTTGGTGCTCCCTGCCTACACCGCAAGGGACTTAGTGCGGTGATATATTAAATATACAACATTAACATCTTGTTTAATTTTTCCAACCTCGATCTGTAATTCTTCTGATTCATTTTAAAACTAGTAACGTACATCATGTATTTGCAAAATACATATATTTCGAAATCAAGTACATCCCACGTTTGATGAAAGACAGTGTCAGTTTTATAGCGAATCCCAATATCAAAAGTTTGTAACGCAAGTTTCAGATAATATTCGAACTTCCTGTAAAAACCAGATTGTCAGTAAATCAAGTCGCTGGTCTATTTTCAAAACAATACCAACATGATACCCTCGTTTCTGCACCAAAAAGTAACAAAATTATTTCCCCAACGTTTCCGTTCCTAAATCCGCCGACGTCATTGATTATGCAAAAAACCCAATCGGAATTTGTTTTATGTAAAAGGCTCGAGTAATTTTCACCGTAATGTTCGATTCGCGGTCTTTGCAAGTCAATAGGACGGGGACGAGAGCCCGTAGGGCGCTCGAATCTGTCGTCGTACAATTTGAAAAGTTCGCATCCATTAGAGCTAAATAAAAATATGTAAATACAAATTGCATGATTTAAATAAGAGAAATGTCACAACATTTAATGAATCTTTACAGTATTTAACGTTGTCACCAACGTTGATATGAAAATTATTGATAAAATTATCGTCATCACCACCGTTGGAAGCTGGAATTCTCTCTGAATGAGAAGGGTTAAAAAACGATAAAATGATAGTCAAATGCAAACACATTATACATGTAAATTGACACGCCTGTGACATAATAATGTATTGTCTTAGTGACTTCCTTTGTCTGTCTGTGGTACTTTAGTAACTTCCGCAGCGTCTCTGACATGACACAGGCGTACTAAGTGCAGTATAAGTCTATGATCTTGATTCCCTTTTGCATAATCGGTAATAAATTGCTGCCAGGCGTACTCGTATATTTGTCGCATAGCAGCTTACAAAATTTCTGTACTGCGTTCAAAGCATTCAAGCAATTATATAAGATAACACGGACTAACAACGTGCTTTTAAATAATCCAAATTAATAATACTGCATCAGTCATTGACCTTGCGTAGAACATTCGAGATCCACCTAAGTTCAATCTGATACGATTTATGGACTGCATCTTAAAAGGTTTTAAACGTAACATCACGCCTGTAATCCCCGCAGAGGTAGGCAGAGAAGTGTAGTACACTCCCACGTTTCACCAGTTACGTTTACGTCCCAATATGGAATAGGGGGTGAGCCTATTGCTATGCACCGGGCATAAATTTAGACTCCGAATCACTAGTAAAAAATTATACTAGAAAATCGAAGAAAAATCCAATAATACCCGACTCGGGATTTAAACTCGGGACCTCTCGGCAGTTGCGCTTACAACCACTCGACCAACGAGACAGTAATAATATCTTCGTACTTTTTATACGGAAAGAAATATATTAGGAGGTAGGGTTAATGAATGGCCAGTATTGCTTCTTCTATCTGCAACCAATCTATATTAAAATTTAATCTATAATCAATATTTTAACCACACTTGTGCTATATGCTTATCACACTTTATTGTCAAAACTTATGCTGGAGAACACGAAATACTTTAGTTAATCGTTTTTATGAGCTTTCATTAATTAGTTATTCAAACACTTCATTAGATGTTTACGTTAAAAGTAATTAAAATTCATATCATAAAATCGATTGGAAATATAAAAAATTTGAAGAATTAGAAAAGCATTATTCTTCTAAAAGCCGATCATGACCAGAACTAGACTCAGAACATACTTTCCTTGATGGGCTATAATTGTATTTTTGTTATCTTGTTCCTACCCTCTATGATATTAGTCCTAGTCCTACTTCTTCACGTGAGTGTACTAGTGAGTTTCTGCTTGTCCCTGAATAACATTAAGCGCTGCGAATTCACGTTGCACACTTTGGAATATGAATGTTTTGTATAAATTATTTTACTAGTATTTGTGAAACATTTCATTATTATTATCATTATTACATCTGGCATGACCTTACGTGTTACGTAGAGAGCATTGAGTGCCAAATGTCTCAATCCTTACAGACCATATGCATAAACATATATGTATATAGATTCTATAAAATTCAAAATAAGAATGTAGCCGACTCGAATTGTAATTTCTTATTTCACGCCTGAGTACGTCCCGCAATGAAAAATTAGCAAAAGTAATTCATTAACCGCCACAAAGATTGCGCTAAGTCCTTTATTTCAGAGTGGGCTCCTGCAAAGTATTTTTTAATTCCCGGGCATTAGCATTGTCTCGCGCGTGATTTATGCCTGACGCGGCAGTACGCAAATAGACCAAGATAATGCTTTTTTACACCTTCATTAAAACGAAAATCTAATTAATAGGAAAAATATTTAGTTAGGTTTAAATGTTTATGTTATTTAAGCATTCTTTAGTTTTTATTTAACAAATGTTCAGTGAGTAAAGGCAGATATTACGTGAAAAAAAAATGTAACATCACGCCTGTAATCCCCGAAGAGGTAGACAGAGGTGACGTTCCCACGTTTTATCAGTAACGTTTACGTTCTAGCATGGAATAGGTGGTGAGTCTATTGCCATACATCGTGCACAAATTACAAACATTACGTGTGTTATTCAAATTAAATTAAATTTAACCTGTATCGAGATATCAAGGTTCTATAGTGCTATTATGGTTTATTTGCGAAATTAATGTAAAATTGCTCAAAATATTATGTTTCATAATATAGATAAGTCATTGCTTGATATGTAAGAATTGTGCTAGGGTGAAATACAAATGAAGAATGAAAATACAAGGAATGATTATTGTTTGTTGAACTTTAATATAATAATACCGATTTAAGAACAACTGTATAACGCGCAATAAAATATTCACCAACTATTGCTTCGAATACGCGTTGTTTCCATAAAAAATAAACGCATAGCACGGAACTAAACCTTAGACGTTACGCGTATATTATTGGAAAGGTAAGTTTAGTAGTCACTGATGCCCTGAGCCCATAAATACACCCCGCGGAGTAAGTCACGTTGTAATGTGATCCCGGCTTTACCTAAGCACCTACATACGTCGTATCGGATCAGATATACGATATCTGGATTTACAATTTGGATATTTCCTAAGGTTGCAGCGCTCTCATATCACGCATCATGTAAATTGATTGTATTCTACCAATTTGCTCTTGTTTGGGTTGCCGGATAACTCATTACAAACCCTGTAATACGGCTTAATGACTGTTGCCCAACAACATCTTTTGAAGCTGACTAAAAGTCAGGAAAACACGCTTGAATACGCTTGAAAATTTCTCATAAACATTTTTTATTTACATTTAAAACTAACTGACAGACTGAAAGAAAACCTTTGTACACCTACTGATGTTTTTCGAAGTCGATATACACAGACCTATTTCTTCATGTAAATACTATTCATGTTATAGGTGAGCGAAATACTAAACATTATGCATGGCAAAGCAAAGGGGCCTTGCACGGCGCAAGTGTTAGCTCAGCGCCGTCGATGCCCCTCATACATAAGTTTCGCGCAGGTTACGTCGCACGATATAAGGTCGGCCTCGAGCTGCCTCTCTCTCATCCGTATCACAGTTTACGTCGCACGATATAAGGTCGGCCTCGACCTGCCTCTCTCATTCGTATCACAGTTTACGTCGCACGATATAAGGTCGGCCTCGACCTGCCTCTCTCATCCGTATCACAGTTTACGTCGCACGATATAAGGTCGGCCTCGACCTGCCTCTCTCATCCGTATCACATTGTCGTACCACGATTAAGTGGTTGTACACCCTGGTATGAGAAATCATTAACCGATTTAACGACAATATGTACACATACTCACCCATTTATCACCATCGTCAGCCTGTTTCAGGTCACTGTTGGACATAGAACTCCGGAGGAGTTTTCGCCTATAATCCTCGCGCCGGGCATGTGGGTTCCGGATCACACACATATGTGTATATTGGTATGTTAGGCTTTTATTTATTTAAGGCACCAATCGTGAAAGACGCAATTAGTTTGAAAATATTTACAATTGAATTATTTAATTAACCTAAAAGTGTGTCTTCCTTAAGCAATAATCTTTCTCCGAGATGCATATAATAATCATGTTACCTTAAGCGATAATAAATGTGATAAGTAATAGATGGCTCTTATTACACCAGCCAGCCATAAATACGAGCAGGTCGTCGGCATTACGTCGCTCGAACGATTCTGAACGGTGATAATATTCGTTGAAAATGCCTATTTAGCACCAGTTAATTACCAAACAAACACCACTACTGCGAGACCGTTCAGCTATCGGCGTAAATGAATTGGCGCATATTAATTGGCTATTGTAATGCCATAAAGATAATAGGCTTATAGTACAATAACCGCTGCGAATGTACAGTATGAGTAAAAACAAACGTATTTATTTAAAACGACATGTAATAAAAAATTGGTATGACTTAACCAGGCTTCAATATTATTATTAGTATTATTTCGATGTTATTAACTTAGACTCACCGCCTATTCCATAGTGGGACGTGAACGTAACTGATGTAATTTGGGAGTGTACTACATTCCTATGCCTACCTCTTCGGGGATTATAGGCGTGATGCTACTTTATTAACTTCTATTTTTACATCACAATATCCAGTTGTTGGTGCTCCTTGAAAGCTTCAAAAGATTTTTTTATACTTACATTTCAACATTTCACCAGATTTATTTTGATCTTTATTCAAGTCTCAACAATTTTTTTCTAAAATCAACTATTATAATCTACAGCTACTTGAAGATCACAAGACTTGGTAATAAACATTAATAGTTAATTATAAATTCTACATACATACATATCTTCACGCCAGGTCCCTCACGGGGTAGCCAGACAGCACCGAGTGCCAAATATCTCTATCCTTAC
>DWEH01000794.1:0-10603 GCA_018245815.1 Apyrrothrix aesculapus
GTCTATTGCCATACATCGGGCACAAATCCAGACTTCGAGCCACTACTAGAAATTCTAATTGTTAGAAAAATCCAATAGTACTCGATCCGGGATTTTAACCCAGGACCTCTCAATCGACAGTCGCGCTTGCAACCAACAACCAACGAGGCAGGCAATATTTAATAAAAAAAAACCTACGCAATCATTATAGCTCGTCTACCTCTTAAATGGCAGGGTGCTACTCGGTTATAAGTACCAGATGGCAGATCGCGAGTTGCCTATTGTTAGTTGCCAATTTATACTTACTTTTTACTATTTATTTTTACTATTTACTAGTCGATTTTCTGTTATACAAGCGGCTTCGTTCAATTTTAGGAACACGTATTTTAATTGGCGCTAAACATTATCTTTGGCACCTGTCAATACTATGGTCGCAAAATTGATAGTATAAATTAAGTTCTATTCATAAGAATACTTCATGTAAAAGATAAAAAAGATTGTATAGAATAAGAAATATAATCCGAAATATTTCGACGATAACGCAATTTACAGTATCTACTCGTACATCTCGAACGTCTAACATTTATATATTTCCAATTATAAATATAAATACATAATAAAGTTATTACATTTTAATCAACAATCCATTCGTATTTCTGATAAGCTTACTTAACGTTGTTTAGGCTCAATTACTTTTACGACTGGGGGTACACATATTTGTATATTACGATCCCACATACTATCCACAATATACGAATATTAAAAATGAGCACCTAACATAATTGTGAAAGACGTCTACTCTTTCATGCCTGTCCTAATAAGAGTTTTAATCATTTTTCGGTTTTACCGCAGTAAGTGAAAAGTAACCCTGGATTATTTTTCACAATTATAAAGGAGAAACATCTGAACTCATACATCTATCTATCGAAGTTATATAAAACGTTTGTCTTTTAATCAATATAGATACACAATTGAACACGCAGAGCTAGCTAAGGACATGGTCGAGAGTTCAGTATAAATAAGCATTTTACCAAATACTGAAATTTTTTACAGTTAACACTCAATTTGAGCTGCTCAATAATTTTTTATAAGTTTGCAGCTTGATTACCAGATTCTATGTTACCGAGAGCTTGTAAGAAACAGCTAAATGTTGTATTTGAATAACGTAATAAATTATCAATATATAATACTTCCTTTTAATTCGACACTTTCACACTGACCCCTCGACCATGGAAGAGAATTGAACTATTAACTTTACGGACGACTAATTCTTTTAACTTTAATCTCACAACAGATTATCTATATAAATAACGGGCGAGTTGGATGTATTAGAGTTGCCACCGCGACAAGCCAACTCAAGCCGTGCGCAGTAGTCCTACACTACCGCCGCGAGCGCCAGCGGCCACGCGCTGTCGAGCGACACTTCAAGTCGTCACCTATCAATACAGTATTATGCTATGTCGTTCTTAAAGTCGGAATGTCTTTACAATGCCTTCTATACACCATACAAAAGTTATTTAATAAGAATAAATGTCTTGTTGTTAGTAATGATGTGAAAACAGTTATTTTGTGCTAGCGGTATAATAGTTACGAACAGGTTGTTTCTTAGAATTCCAAAACCTAGCCTTGATGTAAACTAATTAGTATATATGTACCTATGTAACAGTGTCGATAAAATAGGTGAGAAAGAGGTTTTCAGATCAGTCTGTCCTAAGCCCATTTTTTATGGAGATGTTATATTTGTTTTTTTTTTAAGTAATTTTTTATTATTTCTCTGTTTATGAATGATATACAGTGAGATACATGTACCTAGACAAGTCCGACAGTAAGAACTAATGATATATTATTACAAAGTTCAAAAGTGAAATTCAATCGTCGAAGTTCATAGATCAAATTTACATCCAAAATCATATTGTCACGATTCCAGCCATGAGAAAATGATAGCTATTGTTAAGAAACGTATTGCGCGTAAATTCCTTTTCATATCAAAATGGAGTAAATTCGCTAACAATGGACAAGCTATAATATTGCAACATTCTATTAGTAAAACATTTATTATAAAGTTTACATTTAATAGTGTCTAGTAGAATAAATAGTCAATGCCGTAGCAAAAGCAACTCAATGCAACTTGGAATACAACTATAAATATTGTTGAGTGTCATATAACAAATCTATGCAACCGGATACTATTTTAATATATTAACCCGTCAAAATTGTTTATTACAATAATGTTTGTTCCAGTTCTCAATTTCAGGACAACAAATATTTCGAGACAACTAAATACAATTTGTCTATTCAGTCGTATGGTTACTATATGTTACGTGTATCTATAGTTTTAAGAGTGGTCATAAGCAATTCTTGAAATTATAATTTTACAGAGGTAATGCCAAAGAAAGCTCCAACATGATATCACAAACGAGAAACAGGTAAAACAGTAAAGTATCAAAAACATTGTGTCCCATATCAGTCGTGTTATTTGTGCAATACTATTTTTATAACAAACAGTAACAAAACTACGTCTTGAAGTGTTGCTCAAAAGCAATATGTAACCAAACAGCCTCCGACAGACATATAAATAAGTGTAATTATTATAATATGCATTCTATATAAAATGGACCAATCACGGCAGTGAAAATTGTATCAGTGCTATCATTGGTCAACTTCTAACACTCTTATATGTCTAGCAGACGCTAGTAATAAAAATTGAAACGTATTTGCCAATTCCGATGTAGAGTATTAACTACTTCTTAACTTTTTGAGAAATTAAAAAGTGTAAAGTTTTTATTACATCCGAAATTAGCAAATAACATCTCGAATCTTGAGATTGCGACCGATCTCAACGGATAAGAATCCAGTCCTTCATAGAATTAGCGACTCGTAAAAATGCTTCACTAAATCTACTTTAGTTTAATATACCGTTATATAATATAGTTATATAATGTTAATAATGAACAAGGATTATTTGGATTTAAATTTCACCAGCTTGCTTTCCTCTAGACGTCTCCGAAAGTGTCACGCAATCGCTCGTTCTACGACGGATGTCCATCGAGTGGTGTCTATGCACGAGCTACTCTGATATGGTCTCAGTCTCAAGACAGTCCGCACGTCTGATCTATCATACACTCTCCCTACTCGAGCTACTGACTTGTGTCCACTATCGACACTCGATTACATAATTTCGTTAATAGTGCCGTTATGACATAATTTTATCTGTATACGTGTAAGTTTATATACTGTTGAGCCTAAAGATCGGAGTAGTACAGGTCGCCCTTGGTAATGTGTCGAATGTGTACGCAAGCCTCTGATATGTGGGATGATGTGTGTAGCGCTTCGAGCCGTCCGCCGGGGCCCCACCCGACTGGTACAAAATTGGAGCGTACCTACATATACGTATATTATATACAATGTACAATACAATATGACAAACGCTATAGTGGCTACGAGGCGGGGCGGCGGCGGTCGGCGAGGCGAACCTCGCGCGTCAGTAGGTAAACATTCTCACAATAATATACATGTAACTCGCTCTATATATAACAAACTTTACACGAACGCGCACCACGCTCGTTAACCAACATAATATACAGCAGAATCGTAGCACTCTTTCGATTCAATAAAAAAATTGACTAGAAAATCTCAATTCGCTATGGGCACTATGTGTGCGTGGATGTGGAGGAGAAGATGTCGGCGGCACGCCAGGCCTCCGCCTCCTCCTCGGCGTCGTACTGCTGCAGGAACGGGTTGGTGGAACTGTAGCGCGGACTGAGAGCGCCGTTGGTGCTAGAGTTAAGTGTCACTGCCAAACCCGCCGACGTTCCGGGGATCGCCGATCTTGGGGACTCGCGCGAACCATTTTCACGCGGTGTCGATTCCCGGGAGTACGTCTCTTTCGAGCTCATATCCCTTGGTGTCAAATCACGCGGTGTTAAATCGCGCGGTGTCATTTCTCTAGGAGTCAAATCCCGTGGGGTCAAATCTCGTGGCGTCAAGTCCCGTGGCGTCAAGTCCCGAGGCGTGGTATCTCGTGGCGTGTTACGTGGCGAATCACGAGGTGATGCGCGAGGAGAGCTCCTAGGTGAGGACCGAGGAGAACTCACCCGTTCCGGCTGTCGCAGTATGGACGATACCGATCCACCATGTTTAATGGTATCCGCTGGACTATGGCTTCCGGAACTGCTACTGGGTGAACCTGGAGAGGATACTGTCACCTGCCGGGAGCGAGGTGGAGCGGGCAGAGGGCCTCGATGAGGCGACTGCGGACGATATTGGCCTGCCCTGACTGATGAGAGAACCTGGAAGGTAAAATAAATATAAATAAATGAAATAGGAAGTTGATCACAAAATTGGAAAGTTTCTTTAAGAAACGTAACGAAAGTTGGTATTGTCACTTAGTCATCTCATTTAAATAGCTGATCTGAGCGCACTTGATACAACAAAATAAGTTGAGGGCAAACGTTATCATCATTAATAACTGTTAGTCGCATACAAAACTAAGTGTGAATAAATATAAAATGTAACGAACATGTGCGGGCGGCGATCGGTCGGGCACGGGCCGACCCGAGAGAGCTGGCGGCGGAGATGCTGCTAATGCTCCCGCTTGAGGCCGATATGGACTGACTGAGGGCGGAACTCGGCCTAGTAACATAGACAATAAATTGCACACAGTTAGAACTATCAATTACAAAAAAGCTACATTTAATTTAATACCAAAGCACTGCACAGATAAGGCAGACAAACGGCAAGTATTGATTATACCATTTATCAGAGTCAGAACCTCTTAAAATTAGGACTAGACAATTAGATGGAAATAAGGGTGAGGCAAAATTTAATAATACAAAGGAACGCTAAATAAATAAAGACAGTTGCAAAATATAACCTGGGGGGAGCGTGGCTGAGCCCGCTGGCGACACACTGACTCTGCTTCCACGCGGTCCGGTTGCTGGCTCGCCGCGCCGAACTGTCTACAAATATACATGCGTTAAGGTTTTGCTTAGCGTTGGTTTATGTAAGTGTTCTGGTCTACCGGTCTACTCTACAAATCTACTAAAAATCGTATACGAATTTAACATACGAAACTAAATTCAGGCAATTATTATTATTATATTGAAGGATTGTTGTAAATCCATCTTATGGAGGAAAGGTTTGAGATTATTTCGATCCTCTAGACCATTTATATATTACCAATAAAAACCTTCAATTATTCCAATTGTTTGATATGATATTACATATAACATAACATAACGCCTTTATTTTTCCAAATGGGTAGGCAAAAAAGTGTAGTACTCCCACTTTAAATTATATTATATTAAGAGACAATTAATTACTTGGTATTAATTGGCTTGGCTTGATAATTAATTACTCCCACGACAGGAAGTTACTACGTCTTCCCTTTTAGCAATTTCGTATTGTTAAGTTGTTACATGTGAATAGCTGTGTTCAGTGTAGTTTAGTAATTTAAGATTAGTATTTTTAAGACTAAATAAAAAAAATTGTGTTCGTTTTTAAAAGTGTAACTGTTATTAAGGCTTGAAAAGAAGTAATTGAAAATGTAGAAGAAATTGGAAACATATTACAAGAAGATAGTTTGATCAATAACATTACCTGAACGTTTAGGAGCTGGCCAAATTTGCAGAAGATACTGAAGAACGTGAATTGGTCTTTGATAGTCGAGGTCTGACGGTGGTTGAGAATGAAGCATAAGTGGAGGTGCTAGTGCCACGGCCAGGTGGAATGGCGACATTTTGTTTCGGTCTTGAGCTGCAACCACGAGTGCTAAGTGGTCGAGCAGAAAGACTAAAGTAGCTCGAGCAGCGCGAGGCAAGCATTCCACTATCGAGGCCATTAGACGAGCGTTGCCTTCTCGATCGTCAGGCAGGCATACCCCTGAAAGGAATTTCTTGTCAGTACAATCAGAGACACAAAGTAAAATAAACTTGATTGAAACTCTTATATAAGTTGGACAAGAAGATATAGCTTATCATTGCAAACGAAACGGTTCGCTAAATTGTTTCTTCTACAGACTGCGAAAGAGTGGAATTCCCTGCCAGCATCTATTTTTCCCGATTCATACAACCCAGAGTTATTCAAGACAAGAGTGAATAGGCACTTTCTAGGCAAGCGTGCTACATCCTAGGCTGCATCCCGCTTTCCATCAATTGGGATAGCAGTCAAACGCGAGCCTATAGCTAAATAAAAAAACAAAAGAAAAACTGTCAAATATGACTAAAAGTTCTATTCCTGCAGTTCTATCCGAGTTCGGTTATAGATATCCACGGGCGACAGCGGCCACTTGAGACTGCCGGTTGCTTCTTTGCTACTCTGTTCAAATCAAAGAAGCAAAATATTTCTAAAGGGAATGTTGAATTTGAAATATTTTGGTTTTTTATTTGTAAGCAGTAATCTTTAAGCTGTTGTGTTTTCATTGATTACACGTATACTAACGCGTTATTCTCAGCTTCTGATAGTAGTAAGGAAAATCTTTAGAATTAGAACATGATTGAAAGGCTGATTTATATTGCGTAACAGCTAAGAGGGGAAAGCATTATCGCCGGCAAACAATTACAGTTCGCGTGATCTCAACTATTATACGGACTAGGATTTGCAAATTGTTCTATAATATCAACTTAAACGCCACCCTTGACCCGGATCCATTCAATCGCCGAGACACTCAAAGAAACTTCGCGTTGCTCTTTTTCATGCATTTGTTATCGAAGTGTTGAGCATATGTAATGCTTTTCAGCTAAGCTCTTTGCTGTTATATAATTAATTTTTCTATTTTAACGTCTAAAAGAAAATACACATTGTACGTATACAACATAACTATATACCTAATTTGTTTACCTAAATTCGTATAAACTGAAAAGTGTCACAATCAGTTGAGCTTCAAGTTCGGCTTTTGTTACAACTTTATTAGAAAGGTGTCGCAATAAACAATTTAAATAAACGGGTAAAAGTTCGAACGCAAAGCAAAATAATCTACTTTGATTAAGAAAAACGAAATTATTTCTTACACACGAATGAGGTCCTATTAAATGATGGATATGTAACTATTAAAGAAGTTACGCATGTTTCTTAGAATATTAAAACACTTTTATCATGAATTAAAGCCAAATGAGCAACTTACAAAAGGTTTTTGGGACAGAAACTGTTTGTACATAATATATATCTATGAACTATTTAAATATAAAGTTTTCATCAACACAATATAAAGACCTAAAGTAGTCGGAAGTTTTATTAATTAATACTACTTGACAAGTTTAATGAGCACATCGAAAGAAGATTACGAAAAACAGCTATTATTTTAAATGCTTATTATTTTTTGTTAATATCGAATAAAACAAAACATTACACTAACAATAAAAAGGAAAAAACTTTATAACAAAAAATCAAATATGTCGAAAAAAAGCAAGAATAATATATAAGTATTAAGCAGGCAGATTTCAATATCGCTATTATTATACTTTTTCAAATACATTCAAACGCAAGTCATTGGAAACAGCAGAAAAGCCTACAATAAGAGCTTCTTAGAAACTTTTTCCCGTATTAATAAATATTGGGGAAAAGTTGTAAAGCTCTTTTAATAATAAGTTCTTGGCATCGCGTGTTGGAGTAATCTCACACGTACACTTACAACATAAAATAACTTATACTTAGGAGCCGACGCGAGACACCAACAAACAATGTTCGAGGTGTAGAGTAGATAACAATACATTGTTCGTCGACACCTTGCTTACTTTTTTGTCGAAGTAGATACTGCCTAGTAATGGCGCTTTAACTTATGTTTGAACATTTGCCTGTTGAAATTAAAATGAGAATAAAGAAACACATTTTAACAATACATTTCTTAATAGAGTTAGGAAAAAACTTGTTTTTTGTTATCGTTTGCTTTATATCTGCTATGAACCTTCATTTACTTGGTTTTCAAAATCTTACACCTACTGAACATTTTCACTTGGTAAATGTAAAAGTGAAATTTGAAATGTCCGTTGTTAGTAATAATGTCTCGTGTTTTATTGACTCAGAAGCGGGCTTTATATAAGAGTTATTTTAAAAACTTCGTCTTATTTTTTATAATTGATGATTTCCACATTGCAATAAAAGTTAACGTTTTAAAGTAGATAGTCGTGTATATGCACTCGTAAAAAGAACCTTAACAAACAAATTTACAACAAATCAAAACATGTAAGGTTAACTGTCATAATTTTCTAAGATATGTTTGAGTAGACTTTTATATACCTGAATGAATTTATTCTTTAACAGTTCGGTTTGAATTTCACAGGACTAAACAGTACCTTGACCCAATTAATTCAGTTACCGAACCAGTCCGTTAACTGGGAATCTGGTGCTTGACGGTTAAAATTTATCCGAGTCGAACGGCTTGGCATGAGTCCAGCCGAATTGGAGGCTGCTTTAACTAGCACTGATATTGCACAGAACTTTCGCGAACCGCATTCTTTCCGTCTTGACATCCCATCAACAAATGACACATTTGAAAATATAGTAGGTAAACGCTCACCAAGAATTTAATATTCTGTCTTATAATTAAATAATTTCATGCCGGAAACCATATATTATTTAAAATAAATACTTAACTCGTGAATGAGAGTTACTGTGTTAGGTAGGTAATTGTAATATTAACATGGTAGCAAGCGTCACATCGATAATAAAATGAAAACCTTGATTGGAAAATGACGTTTTGATTGACGGAGGCCAAACTTGATCAATGCCACTCCTGGCACACTAGTCCTGGGCTTTCTAAACCTAACAGTTTCCCACTGTCTTCTTTGAGCCATGAAACCAGTGCGTCCGAGTAAGCCAAATGAGTAAACAAACGTTTGCTTATTATGATGGCCATTTGATGATATTTCTGCTCCAACGATTGTCGATCTTCCGAACCATGTGACCTTCCCGGTGTCACTTCCGCTACTAATGAGAACTAATCCTTGCTGGAATACACACGTATTTCATTAAAAGGGTATTTTGTTGCGTACAGAAAAGTGTATCAGAGTTCTGTCCATTACTGGTTGACTGGTTTGTATCTTGTGCACATCTCTGCTGATAAAACCATAGAAAAAAGTGCTCATGCGAGGTACTCTTAGTCGAATTACGCGATAAACTATGGGAAATAAACGATCGTACTTGATATATAATTGTTGGTAATACACGTTTCATAGATATTTTCGACTTTTTGGAGTGAGCTACATTCAACGACAAGACACGTCGCGGCTCCCCGCACTCGGCCCAACCACGTTGAACTTATTTTGTCTTTAAATTTTTGCAAAAAGCATGCAAGATAAGGACTCGGATAACCGCTTTACTATTACAAGGGGTGAGATCTAACTGCCTATCAAATTCTTTCGAATTTCTTTAAATCGTAGCTAATGTCATTCATAAGGTTTTTCAATTGTTTGAATAAAAGTTTATTACGTTCTTTGCATTCAGTATAATTCTGTATTTCTTTAACTGAGTGATAAGGCTCGAAAAAGATCTTTCATTGATTTCTTTTTTAATCATTTAGTTTGACAAACAGGCAAACAGGCCAGCTGATGGTTAGTGGTCACCGTCGCCCATAGACATTTGCTACACCCGAGAAGTGGCCAACGCGTTTCCGGCTTTAAAGGAGAGCTTTCTTTGCACTTTTCTTGAAGAACTCCATGTCATAGTGCTCCAGAAATGCCTCAGATGGAATGTTATTCCACATTTTGCACGATAAAAACGAAAGTGCAAGATTTCTCATAAAGCTCGAAGAAGACAATTATTAAATTGATATCCAAAGATATTGCATCTTGTGTGGCAAGCATTAACTTTTCCCAGCCAGCAGCAGCAGACAACCTTTTACTTGATCGATCGTTTCTAGGTACATGAGCGGCCCGAATTGCCGGTGTATTGCAAATTTAGGTACACTAAAACGTAATGCACTCAAACTATTAATCTTCAAGATAGGAGCGGAGCTGTAATTGTTCCTAATTAAGAATATTGTTTTTTTTTAACCATTTATCGTTCCACTGCTGCAACACAGCTCTCCTCTCAGAATGAGAGGGTTAAGGCCAAAGTCTACCACGCTGGCCAAGTGCGGGTTGGCAGACTTCACACGCCTTTTAGAGAATGTTTTTTTATTAACTCTAAAGTGCCCAGATTTTCTCGCGATATTTTCCTTCATCGTTATAGACAGTGATATTTAACCTTAAAATTCACATTTTGGGAAGAGGTGCGTGCCAGGATTTGAATCCGGGCGTCCAGAATGAGAGGCCGAATTTCAAACCACTAGGCTATCACTGCTTATAATATTGTTGTTTGACATAAATGTTCAGCATCTTACACAGCTTAGCTTCATGGCCATTTGTTATATTTATAACAGAAAAGAAATTATTTTAAAACTTTCCTCGTTTCTTTAATATCAACCCATGCGCATACAACGCGCTATTATAAGAGCACACACTCGTTTATTGCACGCCGACAACATCCGTGAGCTCTTGGCTCGTTTATACAATCTTTATTATATCACATTGAATGGTGAACGCAACATAAACATAATTTGTGAAAATGTTTATCACGTTTGACTGCCTCGTTGGTCGTGTTGGTTGCAAGTGCGACTGCCGATCGAGAGGTCCTGGGTTCGAATCCCGGG
>DWEH01000795.1:0-10603 GCA_018245815.1 Apyrrothrix aesculapus
TGGCATATTTATACGTTTAGATTTTTTCAACTCTATTTTCTTATCTACTATTCTAGAGTTTCACTTTTTCAAATTTTTTACTCAATCTTTCTGCTACTTCAGAATGCTAAATCTTGAAGAAGTCAACAACAAAATAATTATTAATTTATGTACTTAAGAGCTACGATGTTAATGATAAGATGTTTTTTAAGGGCATGCTAAGATAATTCGCATTGTTATTATATGTTATATAAAATATGTTCATAAGTTTATATTAAATATCACACCACTTTCTTGGACTATACTTGGAAATAGGACTCTCTGTCCGCTCTTAAAACTCGTTATTAAGCTACAGAAACGCATCAAAAGTTCAACATTAACTGAGCAACTAAATTATGATGTTCTGTTTTGTAAAGTGATAAAGTAGCGGTTGGTAAGCTAGTTTGACGTTACAGCTGATTTAAAATATAAACTGCGCTCGTAATTCCACCTATAGAACTCAATTCCACCCACGGAAATTAATTTCACTCCAGATGTAGGGCGTCGCTGTAAATGTGTTATTTCACTCTCTGCTAGCTGTCATAAATGTACCCGTGTTACACATACTCCTTTTGGGTCCGCAACTCGTTTTTGTTTTGCTGTCACCACTGCGACTGCGGATGCAACAAGGCGAATACATGCACCGACGAGCACGCGGCTCCTTTGAAGCTGTAAAAAAGTATAGTTATGGAACACAATGGAGACTTATTAAATGTTGTACGAAAGCAACTTTTTGTTACATGTTTATTTGGTTGCACGTAGTTGTATTGCTTTTTGAAATTACTTTGAAACTCTATAAATAGATCATTTCGGTAATCGGTGCGAGTTTCCAGCGGTTACGAGATTGCACATTGTGATTGTCAACTGTAGCGAGTGTTTAGCAGTTTGCTGGCTGCACGCCAAGTAATGAATTAATTGAGTTTTTGAGCTTTCGGCGATTACGCAAGCATTCACAAATCGAGATTAGGTCAAAAGGCATTCATTCTAAATCAATTAAAAAATTACATCGGTGGACCAGTGTATCGGTGGTATTCCTGGTACTTAAGAATCACTGCAAGACATTTTAATATAAATATAAATTTACTCGATTTATTATCATTGACCCTTGTATCGTTCCATTTTTAGGTCTCGATTTTCCCTCAGATAGAGAAGGGTTTAAGCCATAGTCTTTCAAGTTGACCAAGTGCTCGGTGGGTAACTTCACACGTCTTAGAGCATATTATGTCCCAATATGGAATAGGTGGTGAGTCTATTGCCATACACCGGGCACAAATCCAGACTCCGTGCCACTACTAGAAATTCAATCTATCTATCGGCAGTCGCTCTTGCAACCAACACGACTAACGAGGCAGCCTAATTATAATTTAGGCAATTATGACATTATAATTCAGGCAATAATAAATGTTTTCCAATACTATTAAAAAAAAATTATCATCATGCCTGGGTATACAGAGGAATGAAGTACACTCCCACATTTCGCAAGTTACATTTACGTCCCACTATATAATAGGGGGTGAGCCTATTACCATTTATCGGGCACAAATCCGGATTTCGAATTACTACTAGAAAATCTAAGCTGGAAAAATCAAATAGTACCTGACCCAAGATTTGAACCTAGGGCGTCTCGATCGGCAGTCACAACCAACTTGACCGACGAGGCAGACATTTTTTAATATTCACAGAGAATTTTATTGCGTCTATTATCAATCCTCAGCTTAGTAAATAATTTCAGATTATTTCGGTAATTTTTCACTTTGATCTGACAATTTAAGTTGTTATAGATTTGTAGAGAGAGTAGGAGAGAGTTCTCATTACTTTTTTAACGTGGGGAATTTCATCATAGATACCCTTCTATCGCGACATACGGTTATGCTGGACTTCAACCGGCTAAATCCCCACGGTGTTCCTTTTTACGTTATTTGTTGGAAATCAAGGCTCCGATTTCGCATTCTTTCGCGGTTTCAAAAGCGCCAGTTCATCAAGTCATTGATACGATAGAGTTAAAGTTAATTCATCCCATCTACTGTGGAGAGGCACACAGGGCATATTGTACCCATTGGCCGGGAGGGCAAAATACTCGTAGTACTAAATATATACCTCATGTTTGCCCCGACGTCGAGGTGGGTCTCACGGTTAAGAAGGTGGGCTACCGGGGGCGCTACCCTCCGAAGATGTGTAAACATAGGGCAACTATGTTTATTGTCTCCACTCGGACACCCAACATGTCTGACCTTCCAACTATCAAAATTACCGATACTGAATTACCGAGGCTGTAATTAAAGCATCGCCAGGTTACATTAACGTCCGAGAGCAGGATGTACCGCAATACACAATCATAATCGAAATTCTACAAGAGCGGTGTAAGAATCGACCCCTGCGGGACACCGCGTGACATCTTCGTATTAAACCCCCGCCCAAAAGCTGATCACAAAAGTTCTCATTCCTATGGTTCTATTGTCACTCCACGTAGACGGTGATATGTTATTTGCACAGTTTTAAATTCCGGAATATATATCCACTTATTTCGTTATATTTACCCGTAGAAGGTCGTTGTCCTGATTGAACTAGGGTAGAAACCAAAAAACATGTATATCTGTATGTAACAGAACTTTGATTTTGTTTTAAATTACATATTTTTGCAGATATTTTGCAATCACTTTATTAATTAAGTTATACACTTAGCTAACTCATACTAAAATTGTACGTTACAATATATTGGTGGACAAGGTGTATTTTAACTACGTACATTCTGTATACATGAAATTTAGTACAAATTATAGCAAATATTCTAAACGTAGCATGTGTACTTTAAACGTAACGTTTGTACCCGGTGTGTGCCAATAGGGTCACCCCCTATTCCATAGTGGGATGTAAACGTAACTGGTGAAACCTAGGAGGTGTATTACACTCCTCAGCCTGCCTTTTCCGGGATTACGATGTTACGTTACTAAAGCTATTATTCTTATCAATTTCATAATACAAAAATTCTATTACCGGCTTAACTCACAAATGGTTTTTAGAGATGGATTAATATATTATAATAAATTAATAGATTATGAGATAGATAGCAGTTTCGGAGTTAACCAAGTTCCTTCATAAGATACTGCCAGTAGAAGCCAGATACAGGATCTGAGACCAACCCGACACACGATTCAATAATGTGCATATAGAGACTCACTAAACGTTTGACAGTGAAACATGAACAATCTATTTGAAATGGAAATTTTTTTCATAATCGTTTTACTTCAGCAAACATCGCGATATCAATTAACTCAATTTCCATGCTAATGTTTTTAGAGATACAACTTTTATGAGCACTTTGTATTTAAAGTGCTTTAGTCGGGATGATAACACTCGTAAAGGGGGATAACACTCGACTTGCACAATATTCAAATGAAATTGCATCTTTGCCAAAACTAGCGGGAGAATGGCGTCGCTAACATTAATATATAATACTATATCTGACCCTCGTTGTGCCGAGGAGGCTTTTTGTTTTTATTGCTTGTTGAATATACGCTATGGGGAAGAAAATTTCGACATATGTTCAATTAAAATAACACAAAAATTACGCTTCTATCAGCGGTATGGGAGAAAGAGAGAGAGTGAGAAGAAAAGACAGAAAGTAAGAAGAAAATAGAGAAATATAGAAATAAAGTAAGAAAATTTTATTTGTAGCGACTGCAGCCCACATGTATATTAACTAAAGCACAATGTACGTTAAAAATAAAGATATGTCCTGTATGTACCATGTAGTACTTAGTATTTAAACTTTATTAATATCACAAGGTACTTGAACTGAGTTAGCTTTCTACAGTTTGCTACTTCTGCAATGTGCAAATCAAAGGAGGAAACACTCGATATTCAAATTGCAGTATAATATTAATGAATATATCGTAAACAAATTGATGTATGTTGATTGCCTCGTTGGTCGAGTGGTTGCAAGCGCGACTGCTGATTGAGAGGGCCTGGGCTAGATTACCGATTACCTGGGCTAGATTTGGAACCTTGGATTTTCTAGTTGAAATTTCTAGTAGTGGCTTGGAGTTTGGATTTATGAGCGGCGTGTGGCTATAAGCTCATTCCCTATTCCATGGTGGGATGTAAACGTAACTGGTGGAATATGATATTACAAATTGATGAATAAATGATCTACTAAATGTAATATTTTACGTCATCTATCACTTATGGAAATACGTGTTTTAATTGATACTACCTCATATATTCATGTATATGTATGTTTTAGTAGCAGACGAAAAACTTCGATTTACAAGTAACCAAATTTTTTTCTTTCTGCTATTATTGTACCAGATTTAATAGCATCCCTGTTTTGTACACTATTGAAAATCGGTAGAGCTATTTATTTCTTGAGGTAATTCGATTGTAAAGCCCGCTTAATCTATTTAGAACTTTCTACCATCCTTTAAGGGATAAAAGAATAATATTGTTGTGTAAAAATTAGCGAGTCGTACCATTTGAAACATGCAGATTAGCGCACAAGGCGGTTGTTTTAGTTCACGGCAGTACGAGAACACGTAATGGCTATTTGTGTTTACTCCGTGTTTTCTTCACCTCGATTCCTTACGTAGTATAAGCTTACAAGTAATTTGTACAGTTGAAAATGTTTATTTCATAAATTCAAGAAGTCTGTACACAGTGTGTCTCGTCACCAACCATTTTCTTCTTAATCTTTTATCATTCCACGGACGGACACGTGTCCCATCTTAGAAAAAAGAAAGTTTACGCCATAGCCTGCCATGGTGACCGAGTGCAGTTTGGCAAACTGGCTATCTATTAAGTTTCTGTGCACGTTCGTTTTCTCATAAGCAACTTTGAACAGGGCTATTATTAATGTTCTTATGTTAGTGATGAACGCTGGTATTATCCTATTGTAAGCATTTATTTTAGTTCTAGAGTGGAGACTGCGGCTCGTCAAACGTAGTGTAGGACGCTCTCCGGCTAGGTGGGATGACGATCTGCGAAAGGCTGCAGGCAGAAGCTGGATTCGCCTACTCCGGGACATAACGCAATGGTGCTCTTTGGGGGAGGCTTATGTCCAGCAGAGGACTGAGATAGGCTGATGATGAAGCATTTATTTATTAAACTATCGACACAGCCTAAACGATTAGCGAGCTGAGGCGTCAGTGAGCTGGTCAGATAAGTCGCAGAACCGATAACAGTTGGAGTAGACGTGCTCTGGAGTGGAGACCGTACCTCCACAAACGTAGCGTAGGACGCCCTCCAGCTAGGTGGAGTGACGGTATACGCGAAGTGGCTGTCAATTGTAGTGGTGGCATATAATATAATAGCTTTTGTCAAATTATGACCTTTTTGGACCAGATAGGCGAGTCTTGATCTCCCTAGGCGGTTGCATCCATTAGCGCGTCAGTCCTTCATTTCACTGTTTTAAATTTTTCTTTTGTTAAATACCTCTTAAATTGCAAATTCTCTTCTCAGAAACTCCTTTCTCTATTCTCAGTTTCTCATGTTACATACTAATTCGCTACATTCAAATTTTGTCGCACCGTGAACATGTAGTGGAAAGCCTTATTTTGCTAATAGTTTGCTAATGTAGAGGCGGTCAGGTCGTATTCATCGGTACTAGTGCACGGTATCAATGGCCAACGCAATTACTTTGAGTGCCCCGTTTTTGATGTAGTGTTGAGAGCGCGTATCTCGTATGTGGTGTGCATTCAAATATAAAATAATCCAGCGTTCAAAATTGGCAAATACGTTTACAATCCCTATTATTCATTAATTCGATACACCATCTTTATCCAGTTGTCAATGGTTTTTAAATTTACTTCACTTAGATGTGATTTTGGTTCTTACCGCTTTAGTTGCTTTTTCATCGAAGAAATTTTCACGTATTAATATACCATATTTCATGTACAGTATGACTTTGTAGTCCATAAATTAACAACCAATTTCATGTGAAGTTAAGATTTGAGTTTGATTTGCATAAAAAGCACGTCAGGTCTGTAAGGACAGAGATATTTGACACTCGGTGATCTCTACCTACCCTTTAAGTGTCTGGTGTGATGATATAATAATAATTGAGTTTCTGAAAAACATACGAATTGTAAATCCTTTTATGAATGTTATGTGATCGTGTTAATTAAAAAACTTCTCATCGTTCTTACGTAATGTTGAAATGTAAAATATGTGCGCATTGAAATCTGTCGATGTATGTACAACACTGTGATTTACGATTTCATTAGTTGCGTGCAGCCCGACGAGACAGAAACAGTACGTATGTGTGTATGTACAGATATAAAACCCACCAAATATCAATCGATATCATGAGTTACAAACAGGTATAAACCTAATTTTTTAGCTGCTGTGACTCAGTATGTAGTACTGGGTATTGAACCTTTTTGCGGATTTTAAGCAAGCTTCGTATAGAGATTAATTGTTAAGTTAATAGAGTTGCAGGTGTAAATTATCTCCGTTAACAGGCTATGAGTTTAATATTAATAGTATAGAATTTATAGTTTTGTAAAAAAAGTTGTTTAGCCAGAGAGGGAGTTTAGCAAGAGATATAGAGAGAGAATTTCAGTAATAATACTGTATGAAATTATGCACCTATTATGCTAATAGCAAAATAACTTTATTTCACCGTATATTTTGGAAGGCTTCCAAGGTACGTAATCTTTCACGGTTGGCAACAAGTTCAGACGGCCAAGCAATTTTTTGCAGGCAACAAGTTATGAAATTCATATGATTTGTGATGTATAATTTCTGAGGGAGTGATTAATTGAGGGACAACAGATTAATCGGCAACATATTGTGTTATTTTGTAGGTCACTAAAACAGTAATAATTATTAGATAGTCACGTCAGGTAACTTACGGGGTAGGCAGAAGTAAAATAAATGCACTAATATAAAAGTCAATTCGCTGTTAATTGTATTGCTTTTTAAAGAATTCGTTTTCAGTAATTACAGCGTTTAATTGCGTTTATACAAACAAAATATCTTCAGTAATTAGTAATTATTAATACTGGTATTTTATTAGTTCGTTTTGTCAGTTAGTTAGTTTAGTAAATGCAGGAGCAATGAACATACCATACTATTCTAAAATTAAAGGCGAACGATTATTGTTATGTCGCTACACTACTGTATTACTTTGTAATGTATTACTTTTGGGATAGGCAGATAGTATCGATCGTAAATATTTTTATCCTTACAAACCTGATCCTCTTTTCTACATTTTTGATATGCAATCGTAGAATAACATATGTGTACTTCTTTGATGTATGCTAAATATAATGAAAATGAACGGAAAATTCTCGAAAATATTCGTATCACTGTTCAGCAATGGGATGAAATATGGGTTTCGGCTACCGTTGCTGAGTCCGGTTGCATCCGGACATGTTTGACTTTTTACGGTTGTGTCCGGTCAAATATTGACGTGTCCGGACCGAGCGGCTTTTGTTGGGCTTTTTGCCAGTGTGTAGCGTCGGACACGCAGCGATGGTAGACTTACAATTACTTTCTTTTTATTTTATAGCATAGACTACATAAACTTTGTCCATTCCTTAGTATTATAGCTAAATATAAAATGCCGAATTATTATCTAGTATACTAATGGAAAAAATTAAAGGTTCAAAAAAATTTCTGAATTTTTTTGCTGATTTTCGGCAGGCTGTATTTCCGTGAAAAATGGTCGTATCTGAAACTAAAAACAAGCGTTTTGAAGATCTAAGATCTGAAAATTAGAATCTTGGACCTTTAATCGGCAATCGGATCTTTAATCTTGGGTTTTCGTAAGGCAATTTTAAGGTAATTTAATTTTAATGACTATTTTTAAATTATTTTCCTACATGTGAGAAATATTTGAATTTTTTTCGTAGAGTGTGTGCAGCTCTACATCTATAATCGTATTTAATCTAAAAGATGTACTTTACAACAAGTAATCCAAAATATGTACTGTACAATATGCCTCTACAATATGTACTCTACAGTATATGCTGTAAAATACGTACTCTAAAATTGTTAGGTGATGTACAATATCGCTTTACAATATGCCCTTTACATTAAATGCTTCACAATATGTACTCTACAATAAATGCTCTATAATATAAACTCTACCATAAATACTCTACAAGATGTACTCTCAAATAGTCTGTCTATATGTACTCTACGAAAGTCATATATACACCAACGAATGCCAAGGAGCCGTTTTGTCCAGGAAATGTTCGCACTTTCGATAGGGCTATTCATAAAAAGTGACGTGAAGTAGTGTTGGAAGTTAGTGATGAATATGTTAAAATAAGATCGGACCCTAAAAGGGATATGCTGATTGATTCAAACGTACGCCGACTAACTTTTCTTTTCGAACGATTTCGATTTGTATATCTAGTTTTATTTGTTACCTATCGTGCTGAAGTGTTTTTGTTTCCAGGTTTGTCTTCGTCGCGACTAGAAAAATAAACATTACAGAAAGTTCTGTTTATGTGAAGGAGTAAGCGAACTGTCAACTCAACGTTTCTTTTACAGCGAACAGACTTCTGTTATATAGTGATGATGATGGTGAAGGCTCTCCTTCATCATGATCATCACTATATCACCATCATCATCATTGTATCATCATCACCTTTAACATACGTCTGCAAGTATGTGCAGTTGGACACATATTTTTACTTCTGCTATCACTGCTGCATTGGCCTTCACTGAAGTATAAAGCGATTCAACTAAGATTTATATAAATAAAATGATAGAGTTCTCCCGTCGTGCTCGCATTATGCAAAAACTACTGAATATATTTTGATAATTTTTTTTTGTTTTCATTCTTAGGCACTTGGTCCTTCTCTAAATGAAAACTTATTGCGATATTTTCATTTCGTGTTAAGTTATTAGAGTTTTAATAAGTTATAAGAGAAAGTACCCTTTTTACCGATTATTATGTTTAGCAAAGCATATTTTTCTTTTCAATATTTTTTATTTTCTTCTTTGTACATAAAATATGTTGTTAATGTTATAAACAACGCATTCAAAATCGGGTATCAACTAAGTAGTCACAAAATTTGTTTATTTTTTGCCATTGTGTCTACGTAGACTTAACTGGTCCAGTGGTGCAGCTGTTCGCGAACCAGACTGCTGAACCGGGGCTTGTGAGCTCGATTGCTATCTAGAACTTACATTCATCTCATGAGCACAAATATTTTTTGTGTTTGGGTGCAAAGAAAATTATTTGAATAACATTTATATGTATATATGTAGTATTAGCTGTCTTGTTACCATAACACTGTCTCTGCCTAGTTTGGCGTCAAATGGCTGTGTGGAGATGTCCCAAGACATTATTTATTATTTTTATTATATTAAAAGCTGCAGTGACCAATTAACATGAGACAACATGCGTCTATAGAACTGAAAACAAAAAAATCTAATTGCATTTAGTCACTCGTCATAAGTGCCAATTCGTCATATTATTTTGTCAACGCACGTCACAGCCAGGCGCCAGCAGTTGAGTGCGATCGAGGCATGACGTTTCCAATTACACATCGATATATTTCATATGCCATGACGCAATTGGGCGATGCATATGCGCTTTATTGAATGGCAAATTTAGGTGTTTTTGCCAAAAATTTCCTAGCGAATTTGGGTAAGTGGTGTAATTCTGACGTATACAAGTAACGGAGATTTTAAGAGAGTAGGTCATTAAATGTAATTTTAAACATTTCAAATTTTGTAAACGTCAGGCTCTAATTGCAGTGAAATAACAATTATAAAATAAATTGAAATAAATCCCTAGTTTGCTAGTACGCGTTTCAACATTATTATATTCATAAAGCGGTGGTAGATATTAACATTAAAACAGCCCCGATTTTGGTATAAGCATTTTTCATTTAAATTATTGCGTTATATAATTATGTTTATTTTTTAATATATCTGACACGAATATCACATATTGCTTTAGTTTATCCATATTCAAAAATAAATGGGCGGCAATTAACAAAAAATAAAATAAATAAATGCTGACAACATATCAGCAACTCTGACGTCACTTTTCTAGTAATTACCATGAAGCGTTTATTCTAGTATGTATATAAAAGTGCATAACATAATAGACTAAGCTATTGTCGCATAACAAGTTTAGTAATTTAATTATAAACGTAAACGTAACATCGTAACGTAACGCCTGTAATCCCCGAAGAGGAGGCAGAGGGATGTAGTATAGTCCCACGTTTCACAAGTTACGTTTACGTTCCACAATGTAATAGGCGGTAAGCGTAGTGCCTTACACCGGGCACAAATAAAGACTGAGCCACTACTAGAAATTTTAATTGGAATATTGATTAGAAAATTAGTTTGACTGTACTATTAGGTTTAAAACTAAAACATGCAATAGCATTCGTAAGTTTTTATGTACCTCCTGAGATAGTAACCAAATCCACTAAAACTGAAGATAACATTAAAATTGACTGCCTCATTGGTCGTGTTGATTGCAAGTGCGACTGCCGATCGAGAGGTCCTCGGTTCAAATCCTCGGTCGAGTACTATCGGATTTAAAAAAAAAATTGAATTTCTAGTAGTGGCTCGGAGTCTGGATTTGTGCCCGGTGTATGGCAATAGACTCACCACCTAT
>DWEH01000796.1:0-10601 GCA_018245815.1 Apyrrothrix aesculapus
TGAAATGATTGTGATATTCTGCCATTTAAGCAATTGTTATTAGCGTAAATTAATCAATATTTATTCTCTTTAATAATTAATTTTTGTATAGTAAACTTAATCTGTAAATGTAATGATTTTTATTGTATTAGTAATTTAAATGTAAATAAACTTTGGGTGGTATGTACGTAGAGCTAGAGCTTTTTGTTTTTTTACGAATGTTTTTTTACAAATGTTATTTGTACCTATAATTGAGGTAGCACTAAACTTGTATTTTATTGAGAAATGTTCTGTCCGTATTTGCTTATATCAGTGTATACCTTGTTGGTGCAATAGATAAATAAATAAATAGCTTAACGATTGAAAGCATTTCGAGTCCGAATTTTGACTATACTTAGCATTGTGCGGTTTTAGAAATAAATAAATTAAAGGAATGAAGGAATTCACCTTCAGTGAGGGAAAATGTCGTGAGAAAGCCTTACATCATATACACCTTAAAGTTCCCTCAGAGTTCTTAGGGTGTGGTTATTCATAAAAAAAGTTAATTTTTCATTGTGCCCTGACGTGTATCGGCAAGCCGATGAGGAGACCAGTAACTCTCTATTCATCGCCTCGCCAGTGGATCACTCACCCTAACAGGCACGGGCGAGTGAGCGAATGGAATTAATTTAGCCTTAGAGTGAACTAAAAATAAAAGACTTCTAAATTTAGCTGACAAAGCTGCGCTCTTTCTGGCGGACTATATTTATTTTACTTAACTTTTTAGTTTAAAATATGCACATTACGTATGCATGGAGCGACGTAAGCAGTTGTTTAAGAGCGAGCTGCAAATTATTTTTTTTAGTCGAGAAACTTTAATTAGTGCAGTTGTAAAAATTATAAATGCAAAGAACGGAATGTTGAATGGTTTCGAAATAGAACTAAACCGTTAACGTTATCTGCAGATATCCCTAGGGAGAGAGATTGAACTTTTTATTGTAGAGTTAAAAGTTCAGTTTTTCCTGGGGGCCAAACATGAATGCCTCGTGTTAGTGAGTTTTGTTTGCATTTATTAAAAAGTAAAAGTTCAATTGAGTACAAAGAGATTTATTTCTATGAATGTTTTTAATTTTTATAGAAAATAAGTTTTGTAATGTATGGAAAATTGTTTCTACAATGAAAGCTTTTTCAAAAGTCATAAAATTATTGGGAGCGGAACCTCTCTATTCACTATTCGAATCCATGGTAGTGTATGTATTATAACGTTCCAATTCGAAGGATATCGTAGCCAGATACATGGAGACACGAGTTCCATAGTAGTAATACGTTAATTATATCAATGTATAATACATTACATGCACGTGAAAATGTAAAGAGCTATTTAAAAACAGAGTAAAGTTAACTACGATAATTTTAATTTGCGATGTGTTACAGGCAAGTTGAATCCAATGTTCATGAGGACGTCCCTTTGTGTGGCCGTAGATCGCCGGTAGAATTTGTATACATATTTGCGGCGGTACTAGTCCTACCGTCATTTCTACCGTGAAACATTCCTTATTAAAACAATTAGTCATGCGTAGGGAAACTTATAAATGATGTTGCACAAGAGGCGACTATCTCAGTCCTTTGGAATAACAAGGCGTTTGGGATCACTATAGTAACTATGTCAAGTCTTAAAGGAAAAGAATATTTGGTATCTGTACAGTTATCTGTGACTATGCCAAAAGAAACCTAGCAATATAGAAACACTTCTTACAAAAAATTACTATTGGCTTTATTATATTTTAGGCTCGTTAAAAATATTTGAATTTATTAAAAAATTTGCACATTTTAGGTAGCTAGGTTTACTTTACCGGGAAGAGCGATTTTACGTGTAATATATTACGAATTGCCGCACGCTGCACCCGGGTTAGATCCAGGAGTACCAGATATTGGGACGTCCTACTGCTGGAGTGGAACGACGAGTGATAAGTGGACATATATAGACTTAGGATATCAGACTGACCTGTTGGTCAAGTCGTTAGTGACCTCGACTGCTGAGCTGGAGATTGTACACTGTTTTTTTTTGTCGCGAGCTCGAGTAGTTATTGTGTGTCTGATTGTAATAATATTTATAAATGTATTCAGAATATTATATAAGAAAGTAGTTTATCATCACAAAGGTTGACGACAACAATAAACATACTTGAGCACCTTCAAAATGTATGTATCAGGTTTTTATTTAAACTACGCAAAACTCAAGTGTCTCCCTATCCGACTTCGTCGGAATACTCATATTCTCTCTGCTCTTTACTGTGTGCTATTCATTTCCACAGCCCCGCATTATCTTAAAGAATATACTCCTGTAATACTCCTGTAATTTTTGCAAAAAATCTTTCACCGTTTTTTCTGTTTCCTTTTGGAATTCCCTACCTTTACCTGTACGACGAGCTCAGGCCCTCGATTGTTTCAAGAGACAAGTTAAACACACTACACGTCGCTTTAACATCTACCTCTCCCCTCCCCTCCCTTACTTCTCCCTTCGCACTGTTGGCTTTTTATAACATTAATTCGTATTTATACGTTTTTGCAAATATATTTGTAGCGTATGTTACATTTTAAATATTTTTGTACGCCTCGCCCACTTATCATTCTGCTCCTCCAAATCTGGTTCTAAGATGTAGGTTGTCTGGCTGAAATGTCCAAGCATTAGCGATAAGACCGTCTATTGTTACTACCGTGTTATTTTGTATTCTTTTATTGTTTTTATTTTACGTTGTGTGCAAGAAAATGTTTTTGTATTGTATTGTACAGTTCTGCCAAAACTCTGTGCCATTGCCATTTGCCATACCCTTGCTATAAATAAGGAGAAGTGATTTAAGGCAACTCGCTTCTCTTTACTCGCTCCCCATGAAACACGCGTCTTAAATACGACAAATACGACAATCCTTCAGGATTTATTGGTTTTCCGTTCCCCTTTGAGTTTGGTATTATTGGAACTGGATACGTGAATGTGATTGTAGAGATAAGGGTTTAAATCTGTATTGTTACGTGAAAAATTATGACTATTTGATGCGAAAACAAGTGATTTTCCTCCATGTGTTCGGATTTCAGTAAACGAGTGATATCTCTTACTAGATATATTAAATCTATGAACCTTTTGTTCGTGAAAAGGTGAATTGATAAAAATACAATATGGGTGGAACATATTATTGCTGAAATATATTGCGGACGATCATAATTTTTTTTTACTTTATTTCCATTTGTATTCGTCCGTCTAACTGGACATGATAGAGCGTATGTTCATGGTTATATCATGAAAATTCAAATCATTTTTATGATTATATCAGTGGACGCATTCAATAAATAATAACTAATTTCAAAAAATAATAAATCAAAACGTAGACGAAATTGAAACTTTGATGATAAATAATAAAATAAACAACATTTTAATTGTATTTAATAGTTCTATTTGTCATAAACTACCTACATTATTTTCAAATGTCTCCATAACATTTAATAACATATACCGGACGATGAGGACAAATGTTTCGTTAGAATAACTATAATCAATAGCTTCCTCCGGCGGCCATTAACTTTCGCGTCACGTGCGCCACTAAGTAACTGGACGACAATAAAAACATCGGCCGAGCGCCGCGACGCTAAATATTTCAACACAAAGGCCCGCGCAATCCGAATGTGACTCCGGAACGAATTAGGCGGCTTACAAACTACGTGACATTCGAGCAACACTACAACATTGTTTTGGGTAAATAAAATAACGGTCACTAAATTATTATGTTACATCGTCATGCCAGGTCCTTTGCGGAGTAGGCAGAGGAGTATTCGAACCAAAGTGTGTATGAGGAGAGTGGTGAATGCAGAAGAAGCACGTCGAGTCTGTAGAGTTACATATATTTAGTACTGGGTGTGCTCTGTCACAAAACTATATTTTTTAAATTTACCTTTATACATATGTCACCTGTATGGGTATGCAACTAAAATATCAATAATTATTTAAATAATTTTGTCTAAATAATCTATTTTTATTGTTCTTAATGTTAAAACTATTTCAATATGCGTAGAAATGATAAACACCATAATCATGTATTATTTGGCGACAACAGCTTTGTAACCACTATTGATAGTTTTCAAGTAGGCTAAGTAAACCATGCTACATTAAAGCCAAATCTTGAATCTTGTCATAACTACGGGAGAGCAGCACATTTTGTGGTACTAATCAGCGATTCGTTTTCCTGTGATACTGACTTGTCACGTCTTGTGCGGCCGCCTTACACTGAAAATAAACGGGCCTTTGATGTTCGCACGACGGATAGACTGCGCTTTGTCCCACCGATTTAAATATGTTGTTGGATATTTTTTCTTCTCCTTTCTCTTCTTGAATGTGATGCTTTGACACGAGAAGATGTATGTACGTCTGGTACCAGCGCTGCACCTGCTGCTAACAGTTTAAAACGTTCCAATAAACTCTGTTTAAGTTGAGCCTGTATATATTTAATCATGTATAAAAATACTCACGAAACCTTTAACAGTAAAACGTCAATCGCACAGATACAAATTAATCCTTTCGTTTGTTTTATACGCCCGATACATACATACCTACACACGTATTGTAAACAGAAAGTCTGAAAAAAAACTTTCGGTGCTCTTTAATGAAGTGTTAATTATTACATTACGTAAAATCATTAAAAGTGTGGCTTTGGAATAAGAATGACTTGAGACGGTTGGCTGCATGTGTCAATACCAAGTCGTTCTCTTGTGCTGATTGCTCTCTTTTTGTTAATTTAAATACTAAAACAACGAGTACAAAAGTGACAATAGAAAACTTAGTGTTTATAACTGTTTGTAGCCAAATGAAAAAGCAATTTATCCAACGTTTATACTGGAGCTTTTAATTTTAATCTACAACTTGTAATAAACTTAAACCATAAAAACATATATAAGATAATAAATTATATAAACTGAAAACCACAATGTAATTTCTTGTTTTTGAATTCGCAACATTTGTATTATACGAATTATTTATTACCAATTCTGTTTTCAATCGCAAAGTTAAAATACATAATTATGTATGTATATGCCGTTTTAGAAGTACAGAATGGTAAGAAAATAAAGTATTTAATGACACAATATTACGACCCCTAGAAAACATTTTGAAATCCAATACGAAAAATAAATAGAGCTTTCAAAAAGGAGATTATAGAAAGCTCTATTGGGAGCAACAAATATTTGTCTAACTTCGGGAATCGAAGCCGGGTCTTCACTCACGCGGTCGTTGAACTACAACGAAATCAGTTAACAACGCCGAGTGGCAAAACAACTTGTATGTTGGGGGTGATTTACATCTGGCCGGAGTGTCATCAAACTTAAAAATTGACAGGCAATTTCTTATATGGTAAACTATGTATATACATTTTTAATATAAAAAGTTTTAAATAACAGAATTGGAAAATTAAAAAGCATTATAATAAAAAAATATAGGGCACTCGTAAATTACTTAGATTTCAGTCTTTGACACCACGGGTTTGGGGTTTGAATATTCGGGCGTATTTTAACTTAACAAATACATTCGCTTTACTAAGGTTACATATCACTTGCTTTAACGGTGAACTAAAACATGTTTAAGAAACTTACATCTTAGACTTCTTTATACTTTCTCTCGGTAGCGCAAAGTCTGCAACACACATTTTAAAATGTAGCACAAGACAGTCGTAACTCTCCTCTTCCTCCTAACTCTTCTTCTTACCGCAACGAACGGTCCGTGCCCAACATTAGAACGACGAAGGCATTGACATAAATCCATCGGCTTTCGGAAGCTCAGTGCTGAATGTAGGCCTCCAATAATGGTTAGCTATCCAACCATTCCTGGACTTCATAGATTCGGCGATTCTGGGTCGTTTTCCTCAGGTCATCACATTTCTTTAAATCTCTATCTAGGTATTTTACCATCTCTTGACAATTCAGCTACGAAATCACCATAGATGTCACGGTCAAACCTATTTCTGTAGCCAGCGGCAGGCGCGAACTGTTTTGTTATTGGTCGAAGGCTGTACATATCATAACATTTGGCATTCCACAATAGTCTTCAGGGTAGTAATGTACCACGTGTCGGGAAGTTGAGGTAATATCTACAGCCTCGGTGACCAATTGCCTTCCGCAGCTTTTTGTAACATTTAAAACATGAGAAAAGGCATATTAAACTATAAAGTACATTCATTTGGAGTACAAAATATATTATATCAAAATATGTAGGGATTTGACTGACTTATGTATTTCTGGATAGCCCGATTAGTTCCAGACTCATGCTAGGTCCTGTGTCATGAGCCCCCCAAAAAATGTATTTCAAAGATGTTTGTAATGTTGAAGATATCATATATTTCGAGTCGATGCAACATTTCGATCTAATCACTTCACTTTTTCTTCACAAAGACAAAGTAACTTGCGTTTTAGTGCAAAAACTCCCTATCGCAACTTAGCGGGGTGAACGGAGATTAATGACACCCCCTCACCCTTGCACCCCCACCCTCAGCGCATCAATCACTTAGCCCTTTGATGTATTTGCTGAAAACTTACTTCTGTCTGCTTTTGAAGGGTCGCAACTATTTTAGTGATCGTCAACTATTTTTGAAAAATGGAAGCATGTGCTGATGTTTGGGAGAAGTCTGCCAATTTTTGTATAAGTTGACAATTAATCATCTCTCGTGTATGATACAATTTTGTTTCAGATCATTGAATATTCCTTAAAAGGTATAACATATATCATACAATCTATTTACATACATTATATGTACATATGTTTGTTCATCGCATCGTGGTATTATCTGCATGAACTACACCTAAGTACAAGCACAAAGTTATGTATACATATATATGTACGTGTATACAAAGATAGTTGTAAAGCAACCAGACAAAGGCGACAATTATATTAGTTATCCACTTACTATGCAATCGAGAATCGAATCCAGGACCCTTTGTATCGACCGGCATAGCTACCGGCGTGTCCAGTGTCCATTTGGTACCTAGTATACTCATAATCGTATTTAAACAATCCCCCGCGTTTCCGACGCGACTGTGAGCGTAGTACTCGTATTTGTAGACTCAGTGCTGTTTTCAAAGTTACATACATTTGAAGGGTGTCACACGTAATACGCATCTGTCGCTGCAGATCTGAGGGGATGAACAGTATTTGTGTTCTCTGTTAAAAACGGGCAGCCGTTATAAAAATATAAATGTGATGTAAAAATTATGTAAAAAAATAAAGATATCTTTATTTTTACATTGTAATGTTTCGTACCAAGCACAGTGACCGCACAGGCGGGTTCTCGAATCTGTTATTATTTGGGAGATAGTATAAAAACGGGGGTATTATGAATAATGTTACTTTAAATTGCTCACAGGAACATAGTTTTACTAATATCATCTTCTGAAAATGTCGTTACTTAAGTATGTATAAAGATTACTACATTCCACAATTTTAAAACTAGAAATAACAAGAACAATTACAATTGAAATCGTTTTGGCAAATCTTAAACGTTTATTCCTACAATGACAAGCCTTACTACTGTTTGTTAGAAAAATATCGTTTTAAAATATTATGTGATCTCAGTCGACGGAGTGCTGCCGCCCGAGCGTGGAAGACGACTTGAAATGCGACGTAAAATAATAACTGTAAGTGCAGTCTGCATATTCATATTAAAATGTGTATCTAAGTATTTCCTCTATATGCATTTTATGAATATCACTGAGCCAGTCCAATGTCTACGGGGGAAGTTCCTCGTTGATGACGGGAGCCGCGGGTAGGAGCGTGCACTTACTACAGGTGATTTCTGTTTGTTTTTATCGAAACTATACTTCTTTTGAGGCGTTTGGAAAAACAGATCAGAGGATAAGTTTAGGCTGGGACAATTTTCTGGCGCCAATGTAACACATAATTATTTTTTTAATTTATTCGTCAAATTCAAGGCTTTGTCGGCGATATTACAACAGAAATATTATTGAAATTGGTTTATAACTATATGTATGGTTTGAGATAGAGATATAATTGTTCTTTAAATTCAAGTTTATCATACAATTATTGATTAAGAATGATAACATATAATGAAACTATTATAATACCCATTAATATTAAAATATATTTTCTTAGTAGGATCCGTGAATTTATCAAAATTATTACACTTCCGTCAACAAAATAAGTCGCTTTACATATTACACAGTTCTCTCTGTGAAGCCGCGCTTGGTCAGCGTGGCAGACTATGGCCGAGCTCGTCCCGTTCTAATTGTAAGAGGAGACTCGTGCCCAACAGTGGAATGATAAAATGATTGATGACCATCATAATTCTCATAATTATTAACACGAATTTATTAAATTTGTGTTAATAATTATTAAAACACAAATATTTAAAATGAACTTAAGAAGACAGCTGAGTGCAGCTGGATTATAAAGATCTAGGACCGTTGGAGTGGCACTAATTCGTTGAGGTATTTGTATGTCCAGCAGTGGAATTCTAAACGGTAATTATTAGATAGATTTAAAATTAAATAATTACCATTTACCTTTGTGCTAAATGACCTCACAAGCTGTAAGTAATAATAGACAAAAATTCGGTAGAAAGTAACGTTTTTAAAATTACTGCTCTTGTGAGAACAGTACTGCAGGTGTACAGTGCAGTTACGCTCTAATCATTTCTCACTAATTGTATCTTCATGACGTCTTGCAGTAAACGTGTACAATACATAATTATGTAGGTACAGATTCAGTGCATTTGCTAAACATTTTTGAACAATAAAATAATGTTAGACTCAGATTGGACTTCGAGCCGCTACTAGGAATCCAAGTTAGAATAACCCAACAGTACCAACCCGGCGATCGAACCCAGGACCTCTCAATCAGCAGTCGCGCTTGCAACCACTCGACCAACGAGTCCGACAATGGACAATACAGTGTCCATAATAATTAATCACATGGATTTATATTATACAGTGTTAGCCTGGCGATATTCAAACCATTTTCAAATATTCGAAAATTGATTTGCTTATCGTTTTAATGGGACAATATATTGGTTTATTAGTTAGGTCCTTTGGGACAAGAAACAAAATTCGGCTCCCGATTTAACAATCGACGCATCCTGTGAGAATCGGTTAACACGGCGCGAGAGAGCTCAATAGATTTTTCTCGCCTCATTTTACTGACTACTGTATTTATGTACGATTTCTGGGATCTTCTGACTGCTCCCAGATTTTACGTTATCGGAATTATATTGAACATGGATGATTGCCTTTCTTCCACTACATAGAGACACTTTAAGTCTTATATTCACCATCAGTCTACTCTTTGCGGCTACACCTTTTGCCACGAATCTGCTTTTAGGAGTGAATCAATCTAAACACTAGTCATGTGCTAATGATCAGGCTGCACTCATCTTCGACAGCAATCTAGAGGATTCTAAAATCCCTATATTTTATCACACGTTTTTATTCATCGTAATTATGACTGATTTTTAATTATAGTCCGTGTCGGGGAGAAGTAGTCCGTGTCGGGGCGGAGTAAGAATACATTCCCCGACCCCTGCCGGGATACAGGGTGTCGTAAGAGGCGACTAAGCCCCGCGCTGGCAGCTCGCGGTGTGGCGCGGTCTGTCTAGGCACAGCTAACTGCCCGCCGCCTGCGGGCAGCAGCGTGGGCGGCGCGAGAAGCTGTGCCCTGTGATCCCCAACCCGCATGCCCAACGCGGGGATGATGGGCATAACCCCTCAGGGGAGGCCTATGTCCAGCAGTGGACTGCAATGGGCTGATGATGATGATGATGACTTAAAAATCACGTTATTTTAAAATGTCAACGATGCGTGTCAGGAACCTAAGCCCAGATAGTTGGCGTAGGAAGCTGAATTATTAAAAAAGTGCAATAAACCAGTTTAATATATCTCATCACATTATCATTTAATAGATATTTTGTATGGTGTCCGAACATAAGTTTTCAAAACACCAAATTGTAATAAGCGCTATTATCAGAAAAAAACATATTTCGAAAAAAAACGTAACAGCACGCCTGTAAACCCTGAAGAGGTACGCAGAGGAGTGTAGTACACTCCCACGTTTCACCAGTTACGTTTACGTCCCTATTTGGAGTAGGTGGTGAGTCTATTGCCATACACCGGCCACGAATCCAGACTCCGAGCCACTACTAGAAATTGTAATTTTTAGAAACATCCGACTCGACCCGGGGTTTGAACCCAGGACCTCTCGATCGGCAGTCGCGCTTGCAACCAACACGACCAACAACCAGAACATATTTGGAAATTCAAAATTTTTTGTGATTTTAGTATTAAATACAGAACTCAGTATAGTTATATTTTTCCTTAAATATAAATATTTTTAGCTAGCTATATATATATATTCGGTTGGGGAGAAAGTCTTTTCGCATTTTGTATGAAAATTCAAAACATTTTTTAATAAAGTTCATTTAAATTTTACTAAAGTATATAAGTATCATTTTGTTCGATAACTTTTTGCCATCTTGTGGGTAGGGACATGATCCCATTGCTATAGAAATTCTGGGGTTTCTGATCAAAAAACTGCGTCAAGTAGTTTTGGCAGTCCTCACGTGATGTTAACCTGACACTGCCTAAAGAATTCTGAAGAGACC
>DWEH01000797.1:0-10598 GCA_018245815.1 Apyrrothrix aesculapus
ATAACGTAAGAAGTGACGGTCTAGCAGCTTAGAATTTAGGCCTTCGCGCCGGTGGACCTGGATGCGATTCCAGGTGCGCACCGTTTAAAATATTAAGTACCACTTACTGTAACGGTGGACGAAAAAATCGCGGGGAAACTTACGCATCTTAAAGTTCTCCGTAATGTTCTCTAAAGCGTGTAATGTTTGCCACCACACACCTGGCCAGCGTGGCAAATGACGGCCTTAACCCTTGGCCTTGATGATGATGATTTATTATTTTATTATATTATGCTATCAAGCTTAAAATTCGTTATTTAGCTGGGATTAGGATTATAGCTGTCATAATGATTAAGTCGAATATTTAATTTAATAAAATGTAAATAAATTAAAGTATTTTTCTAGTTTCCAATGTCCTGTATAAGTTTAAACGCGTAAGGCTATTAAATAACTCAACAGAGCCAAAAGTGCCGCGACACTCGACTGTAGAGCGCAAACGACTCTATGCGACATCGCACCAACGATATAATAACCATCACTTCATTTCGAAAAACAAAGATGGAGTCGTAGGGTTGCGGCGGGGCGGGGCGGGGCGGGGGTGTGAATGTGCGGTGCAGCCCTCGGCGGTATTATGTTATTCTTAATTTAATTTCATTAGGCTCGGCGAGATTGTACTCCGGCTTTTATGTCGGCCCAAGTATAATTGCGACGCCAGCGCCGTCCTGCGGTAATTGCCGGAAAATTGTAACTGAGATTTTTAATGCATCCATTCCGAATAGATATTTCGTGACGTCTTTAAATTCATTGGAGTATTAAGATTTTATAGTAATATAAGAAGAAACTCGTATAGTGGATGTACCTAATATTAAGAATAATTTTAGCATTTATAAATTTCTGAGCTATAAAATTATCGGACCCGCCGCGAACAAGGAACTATTGTAAAACCAAACCAATTAAAAAAGCGTAAGCCAAAGTTGCTGGCAGAAAAGTTACGACCGCAAATAAAATGCTCACATGCAGAACTGAACCGGCGGCTTTTTCTGAAAATTGCTGCAGATAAAATTGGGCCCACATATTGAATAGCGCCGTCCGGCTCAGAAACTGCATTCGGTAAAACTTCAATTTTAATCCCGCCGACATATGCTGTCCGGACTGGTGTCATATGAGGGTCGGTGGGGGCGGTCGGGGGCGGTCGGGGGTCGGTCGGAAGCAAGGGGTCTGAGGGTCGGTGGTAATTAAAAAAATGTGTCCACTTCATTCGTGCTGCGACCGCACCGCCCTCTACTAATTAATAATTTCAAGGGTTAGGCATCCGCCGCGGCCCGCTCGGATATCCGTTAGTTAACTCACGGGCACATTCAGCTTTGCTTTATCATAATTTTATCTCAAATATTAGCGTATTTCATATACCTACTTGTGTATTTGTATATCTTCGTGCGGATAATAAACTAAACGCTGAGATTATTTACTTTTGGTTACAGCCAGCAGGACTACATATAATTCTAATCCATCCATTCTTACAAGTTGTATGCGGATATGAACAAAAAAAATGACCTGTAGATATTGTTATTCGAGTCTGCGGCGTACGCATCTATTCATTATAACGAAATACATATTATTGGCGCAGCGTTTGTTCTATAATCGCACAATGTTATGGAGGTCCGCGAGGGTGTCATTAACCCGGCGCCTAACTGAGGATTAGCATCCCACGCTTACTGCAAAACCTTCACGTCGTCCGACCCTCACAGATAGTATACAACCAATATTAATTGTCAACCAATACTGACTGCCTCCTTGGTAGTGCTGGTTGCAAGCGCGACTGAAGATCGAGAGGTCCTGGGTTCAAATCCCGGGTTGGGTACTATTGGATTTTTCTTACTTAGATTTACTAGTAGAATATCTAGTAGTGGCACGGAGTCTGGATTTGTGCCCGGTGTATGTCACTAGACTCACCACCTAATCCATAATGGGATGTAAACATAACTGATGAAACGTGGGCGTGTTCTGCACTCCACTGCCTACCTCTTCGGAGATTACAGGTGGGACGTTACGTTTGTTACGTGTGATTGTCCTCTGTCTTAATAAAAATTTCGTGCTTTAATGAAAATTGAGTCATAACTTTCAGAAAGCAGCGACTGTGCATGAAAAGAATTATGAATGTCGAAGAAGCACGTCAAATGTACAAGATTATAAATATATCGAACTCGGCGTTCCCTGCCTACCCTGTAAGGGACCTGGCGTGGAGGTATAATAATAAATAAAGAAATTAATTGTCTTCTGTTTTAATTTGTTTATTTTAAACATTTGAACGATTTTGATTGCATGCATAGTACATAGAGTAAGGTAACGAAGTTTAAACACGAGTCCATCGCACACAGGAACCGCAGGCTGCAGATAACGCAGCGCTGCTCGAGGGCGGATCAGTTATCTCGTTTGATGTTATTAGGGTATTACCATCGTAGTGTCGCTGAACACTATTCCGGTGAAGCGTAACGCTTTATTTTCAACGGTTGTATGTAAGAAAAATTGATAAATATGGGAGTAATATATCAGGTCTATAACAATCGGGATCCTTGGCATTTTGTGCTTCCGTATAATATGCCAAAATGAACCTGGCGCGATGGTTTTTTGGATTTCTATGGCTTTAATAATGCGCGTCACTTATAGCTTTATTAAATTTAGTTTATTAATAAACCTTCTCAGATTTTTTGAAATGTACTTGTTGCTTTTTTATTTAATAACGTTCAATGGCGTCTCACTGACGTTAAAGCGTATTCTAAGACATCCGGTCGATTTGAAAATTCGTACTGTCTTTTTTTTCCGATCTTTTATCAACTGAAGGTGACAGCATTATAATTAATTATGACTGACGGGACATCGACAAGTGTAGACAAAAAACAAACAGCTTAGTATGGAAAATCAACGCTCCAATAACAATAATAAATTTAAGATAATATTCCAATCTGTCCCTTTCTTTTCTTTCTGTTGTAGAGGTCCATTTCAAAAATAAATTGACCAAAGTCCGTATGGTATGTAAATAACATGCCGTAATTGTTTATTGAGATGTAGAAAATTGACCAAAGTACCTAATACATGGACGTACATATTTATTGAATTGGATGATGGTGAAATAGTGCGAGTATCTAACGACTGGGCGCGCTAATATCGACTGAGCTAACCGGCGTCACACGAGGCACTCCACAGCCGCGGCCGGAACGAGATACGGCTGAATACGTACCGCACTAAGTGCTACAGTTGAGCGCGGAGCAGTTATCAGCGCTGATACTGCTGTAATATCACCCTATCAAGCTGTAAGCTCGCCAATGATCCGCATGTTGATGCCAGTGTAATGAAATTAATCACGTGGAGTAACCGTGCGAAACCATTGTTATACATGATATTATTATTATATCACGCCAGATCGATTGCGGAGTAGGCAGAGAGCACCCAATGCCAAATATATTTATGCTTACAGACCTGACGTACGTCTTCAACATTAATCACTCTCTTTATACACACACGTACTGGTTTCCGAAGACTTGGCTCCCTTCAGTTAGTATCTGACTTATACGGTCGAGACAAATGAGCCTTGGTCTTTCTGGTTACCTGCGGCTGTCAAAGTTCGCAGTGTATATCTGCTTTAGTATTCATGCGCTAAAATTGAGGCCTCAAACGACAGTAAGAAGAACTCTGTGTATGTTTATACATTGTAGTTCTGTAACATGTAGAGCGTAGAGCTCTTAGCACTGATTCTATTACAGATGCCACTAAGGTGTTAATAGCTTTAAATAGCCTCCGTTTCTCAATTGTCGTTAATGCTTGTCGGTTCTGTGAGTTTTGAAAACTTTCCATCAACGGCCTGATCACTAAATTAGTTGGGACATAGAAGAGTAGACTGCTACTGGAGAAGCCGCTACGCAGCAGTGGACGGAAACCGGCTGATGACGACGAAAGGGTTGACAGATAATGTAAGACAATTAGGATTTTCAATATCGTTTTTTTTCAGTATTTGTTTAATTACTTAACATTTATGTAAGTAGTTGTTCAATTCTAAAGTCAACAATGGATTCACGTTATTCGTTACAGGTAATTACAGTAACATTCACACATTGTGCGTGGGTGTCTTTGTGTATATATGCGTGTACTTATGTACTGGATATATTCATAAAACAAATGATTTATAACATTTTATGTTCATTAACTTGTATATTAGTTGACTCGTCTACTAGATTCGAATTCGATGGCAATTCGAATTACATCCTATAATTTATTCCTTCAGGCCGTCCGCCGCGCGCCGCTCTATTGGCTCATCCAATTTTTGTATCGCTTATTCTCGTTATTAGCGTGTTCATAACCATTGATATGTGTTACACGTTTTGATAAAATTGAATAAAAACACCAGAGTGTGATATTTACATATTAATGTTCATAGGCTCTGTTTGATTATTCACATCGACTATTTCATCATTCCACTTCTAAACATAGGTCTCCTCTCGGAACATTCTGCATCAACAGCGAAGTGAGGATTGGCAGCCGTCAATATTTTAGAACAAACTATACCAATGGCCTCCGTAGATGAGCGCATTAGTAACAGAAACATGTATTAGGTACGCTGGTTCTCTGTATTCGGTTTTATTAATTTGTATCAAAGATGTATTTCAAATATGTATATAAGTTATAAGCCGTGATAGCCTTGTGGATTAGAATTCACTTTTTCACTGCGGGGGTCCTCAGTTCGTGATCCTGATCTAAATCGTAATCTGTACCTTATTACAAAATTATGTACTATTTAAAACATTAAACTTCACTTGCCGTAATGTTGAAGAATAAAAGTTCTCCATAATGTAATGGAATGTAAAATCTGCCAATTTGCACCAGGCCAGCGTACGAGATCATGGCCCAAGCCCTGCTCATTCCGAGATGAAACCTGCGTCCAACAGCGGAACCATAAAAGGTTTGATATTGGCGATGAAGTTACATATTCAGTTAAGCGTATTGCTTACACAAACCACAACCAATGTGCTCTGTACTTAACTTGACCATATAAAGTGATTTTGTATTAACATCGGACAGATGACAACAGTGCTTGTCGGCTCAGGCAGGTCTTTATTCACAGATTCAAACATTTTTAAGGCGCATGTTAGAAATTGCTGGTGCGGGATCTCTTTATGCCATGTAAAGAACATTAATACCTACGTAAATACTTGAAATTAAACTTCATTCTAATTTTGCACTAAAAATGGTACGATAATAAAAATGGTTGCGATAGTAAATTTAAAAAAAAATGCTATTTCTAAGTGCCCCCGCGCGCCCGTGCACAATAAGCGTATTTCATTTCATATAACGGAATCATTGCTGTAACGTGTATTTAAATATTTATTCGACCTATTACTTTCTAAATTTAATCCCAATTAAAATTTATAAAAATCTTATGCCTCAATGGTTAATGAACCTCTTAACACAATATTGCAAGCAGCGTGACACAAATTTAAAAAAAAGCGTAATAAAAAAGTTCGGTTTACATTTTTGGTAACTTTTATACTACACGTTTTGGATAATAATATTAATTAATAAGGTTTTATGAAAACGGATAAAATAAATTGACAATTTGATAACGTGCGTCTATCAAATATGATAATCTCAAAAAACATGGCGGGATGCGCTCAAAAGGATCGGCGTCGCACCGTTCACGAAATGTAATTAGCGGAGCTATCTATAGAGTGGAGCCTAGATTACAACGCATTACCGCATATCGGCGTATCGCGATATCGCTATCGACTAACAGCGATACGGCGATATATTAATTAATAACGCTATATTACATTACGATATTGATGACCTACTTCTATTTTGGTTGTAATTGTCGCGCGCCCGGCCGGGGCGGCGACGGCCGTTATAACAACCGTTCGCTTGTGACCACACAGAATCGTCATTTCATTATGATGTATTCAATTGACTCACAAGTAGAGTTTTTAGCTATCAGCTTCTCACGGTTGCACTGTACACAAGTCAACAATTTTCTTTTTTTCTTTGATCATATTTCCACGCGCAAGTTGTCGAATTAGTTATATTTCGAGATATATTTAACACTCTTTGACATGGGGTTCTTGAAACGTAACATTAAAATATTCCTCCGAGTTCGGCAATACATTGCCAACTTCTCTGGTATTACAAATGCGCTGAGGACGACGGTGGTCATTCACCATCAAGCATACCCCCCACCGGCCTGCCCAGGCACGGCTACATGCCCTGGGTGTCCGCGGCTCGCAGCGTAGGCGGTGCGAGAAGCCGTGCTCTGCGATCCACACGCATGCCCAGCGCGGGGATTATGGGAAAAACGCCTGAGAAGAGGCTCACGTCCGACAGTGGACTTAAACAGGCTGATAATGATGATGAACGTTAAGAATAAAAAAACATTCCATGAAATAAAAGAAATAATTTTAGCGTACCGTTTCTCTCACCATCCTCGTCATGGCTATCATCACCACCAGCCTATAAATAGCTCTCTGTCGAGCTATGTACGTGTATCATCGTTAACTACTATTTTGTGGTTCCGCTGTTGGATATACATAGGTCTTGTCTCAGAATTAGAAGTGTCAAGGCCATAATCCGTCAGGCTGACCAAGTGGCCAATTTGGCAGACTCCAGGCCTTAGAAAACATTGCAGAGAACCTTAAGATGTCCAAATTATTTATGATGTTTTCCTTCACCGTTAAAGCAAATGACATTTAATCTTAAACGCACAATTTTGGTGAACAACTGTACGCCACAATTTGAACCCACGAACCTTGGGCTGGGAGGCTTGACTCTAAACCACTAAGGTACTAGGTTATCATTGCTATGTGTATGTATCGAAGAATATGTTTATATAGAAGGCGACTACCGTCTGCGCTCTAACGTATACCAATAAAACGTAATTTGTAGCATCATTGTGTTCACCTACTTCGCACGATCATTCACTAACGGTTTCACAAACCCCACAGCATTTCGCACTATTCTATATTCGTCTGCCGCGTTGTACCCGTGTACGATTAATACGCAAATTGTAGTGATAAGTAAAAAATTCATAGTTTACTTTATTTGCGTATAATTCGCTTCGTAAAATTGTTTGCGAAATTTTTTTTGAGAAAATTGAAAGCATTTAGTTAGTAAATTCACAAAATAATATAATTTATATATGTATCTATCAGTGTAATAAATCTTATGTAGATATTATATGAGTTAGATTATAATAGCGAAGATCGTAATCCAATTAAATTCAGTATAAGAAAAACCATAAATATCACACGTTTATTGCAACCTAAATAGCATATATAATTAGTTTTAGAAGTTACAATAGCTATTATTATTACAACTCATTCTACAATTACGATTTTTAATGCAAAATGTTAACTGTAACATTAAGTGTAAAAGAGTTCACAATATCCGCGTGACAGCGACGGACGCTGCGGCCGCCGCCGCCGCCGTGCGGTGAGCGGGCCCAGCTTGGCAACAATCTCACTAGAAATCTTCTTGCTCATTCATTGTATATTACAATTTCATTATGTACATCATTTTAGGCACAACTATAATAAAAACAAAATAAAATCGGCAAAACGAATTCTTCACAGAAAGCGGGCGATCACACTATATACCCTTATAACGTGGTTTCATTCTGCTTATTTATATACCACATGTCTGCTGTACCTAATACACAACGGGTCTGGCATTGTACAATATGATTTATTAACTATTAGTACATTTATATATTTATCACTGTTTTTAATTTATGAAAAGAATTATTAATAAAATACAATGAATGTATGGTTGAAATTATTAGTGATATAAGGTATTTATTTTCTTGCGTATGTGTAGAGCATGTCGGCACTGAGTATGTTTAAACTTTTTAAGTTCTATATATAAAAAGACGGAATAGTAATTTGTCGGTTAATATAAATAAATATCCCTGTTAGACGTCCCACTGACATATCTTAATCAATAATTCGTAACAAATGTCCGGAACCCTTCGGCCCGCTGTCGGTAATGAGTGCTCATCCGATTAAATCAATGGTACGTTTACACATTTTGATTACTATAAATATGAAATATCAGCTACCAGTATCTAATTAATTACAGGAAGGGCTTAACGAATGCATAACATAAATATTTTTCCACGCATGTCGGGCACCGAGAGGTAACCATAGAGTCAGTCAAGTAATTTACTATAATCATTTAAATCATAACATCATTTATTAAATTAACATTTTGTTAACTACATCGTACATTAGACTATAAAGATTATTACGTATTTATGATAGAATATATAAGTAAGTTTTTGATAGAAGAGTTAACTAATTAAGTATACTGTGCAAGTAGGAGTAGCCGCTGCCCACGGTAGAGTCGCAAGTACGACAAGCTGAACACCACACTTTAATTTCATTATGATGATGATTAAATAAAGGTGCAGATGAAGTAATACCTTAAGTTTATTAACAATACCTTAGAGACAAAACAATACCTTAGAGACGCGAGTATTTAACATAAATAACTTTTACAAAAATTAGATACTAGTGTTTGAAAAAACCCTCTTGTTCCCCTCTACATTCTCTTTAAATTAGTAATATTTTTATAACACAAGTACATTAAAAATACTTTTACTCTTTATCTAAGTTATTGTACTAAGTAAGCTTTCTACTTTATAAAAACCAATTCTTTAATTCCAAAAACCTGTTAACAGATTAATTCTATTGGATTAATCTCTATAAAAAATATGAATCACTTGATTTTAAATTAGTTTTGTAATAAAAGCGCTTGGATTCTTTTTATTACTAATTAATTTCAGCAAAATTAAAAAATATAAGCCTATTAAGCCGTGCCTATACCGCTTAATACTTGAAAATTGTCGAATAATGACACTACACGCTCGGATTATGTTAATTGTATGTATGTTATAATGCTGTCAATCAATATTTACAACCACGTTAATTTTGATCGGGTCCTACTTGAAATTAATTCAATTATACAAATTCAACTTTTAGTGCAAACTAGTGTAAGACATTCGTATTTATTCTTATAAAATGTTACTAAGATTTTGAATAGTTATTTATTTTATTAAATCCCATAAAATACTGAACCAAATGACACTCATATTAATTTAAATTTATTAAAAATATAAAAATGCCCCCGTTGAAATCTTTTATATGGCCGTTGTATCGTACTTCACCTTAACTAAAATAAATATCTCTACAATGAATCACAAATTTGAAATTACTCACTAGATTGTAGCCGGTCTCTCCACGCCATTGGATTGGAGACTAGGCCCTGAAAGCCAGGCCAGTAGAGAGGCTTGTGTTGCAGGTAGTGCGCCATTCCAGCCGCTGCTGCAGCCAGGGACAGCCTCGGAGTTAGAAGTCCAGCTCCAACGTTTGTGCCCATAGCCGGTCTCGACAAGATGTGGTCTATTCCGTGAGGGTTTGGCGCTGGAGGTGGCGCCTCTGCCAGAGAGCTCAAAGCCGCTAGAGGGGCTCCGAAGCCACCGTCGAGAACACCCCTCGAGAGAGGCGAAGAACCGCGCAGCTCAGACATAGTTATAGTTCACTGCATAAACACTTCGGGCGTCCAAAAGTAATAAAATTTAAAACATCGTCTGTTTTTGAAACTCGCTTAAACTGTGTGTTCAGTTCAAAATAATCGCGCAATAATTGTGTTTCTCCATTAAAACATAGTCCGACTCGAGTTACACTACCGTAGAGTAGTCGTTTCGTTTTCGAAATTCGAAGGTATGCGCCCGTAACGCAGCCGCCCGCGCCCGCGACCCGACACCAAATGAAAAGCTTCCCAAAGCTCAGTGCAAACAAAAAAACCTGAATAGAGAACGCCCAGTCAATCTAAACCTTATATCGGAGACGCCGCCCCTTCGACGCCTCACGCTCGGATCTATGTTCCTCTCGCTCGCGTTCGGATACCAAAGAAAGGGAGGGCAGATGTACGTGGTGTTAACATGAGAGCGTAGATTTAACGAATCGCTATTTAATGGCGCTTCTTGTCTCTTTATAATTAAGTCGGTGCAGTTTTTGCGGTACGCTGCCCCCCCCCCTCGGGCCGCGTGCACCGCGCTGTCCATTGTATGTGGAATAATAAGGGCCAAAGTGTATAGAACAGTTTATTTTATGGTGCGCTCCGCTCAAAGCACCGGAAGGATCTCGACTATTTGTCGTTAGATAATTTATGTGACAAATATTTTATTAATTGACAGCAACACTCGATGTACGGAAATAAACCACCCATGGCATTAATATGTGCGCGAGGGTCCAGGCAGCGGGCCCAGTATTGTGCGCCTAGTTTAATGGCCTGCCAATTTAACAGATGGTTAAGTGTTCGTCTCGCTACAAATGCTGATTTAAGGGATGTTAATTTGTCGCAATAAAACGGATGTAGTTCCCAATAACGAATGTTTAAAATTTTGATAAAACCGGAGTCACATTTTCATCGATAATTTCATTAGGGCTTGCCTGACACATCGATGAAACTAGAAAAAATTGGTAAAATAAAGTTTATAGGTACCTTGATCTTCACTCAGGAAAGGTCAAGGTACCTGTAGAAGATAAATTTCCTAGTATTCCTATTACAATTGTCGCCAG
>DWEH01000798.1:0-10596 GCA_018245815.1 Apyrrothrix aesculapus
GTAGAATGTATCCAAACATTGCATAATTTAATAGGTCGCTTGCAATTTGCAGTACATGCACTCCACCAAATGAAATAGCAGAAAATTTGATGTAATGTTGATTTGCAGAACTAAAAAGGTTGAAGAAATCTTTGAAAATGGATTCCGAGACATTAGCATTAGGAACAATGATAGCCACATCAAAGAAGTTTAAGAGAGATTTGATAGATGACGCTTGGAACCGCTACGCATTCAACGATAAAAATCTTCCAGATTGGTTCGTGGAAGATGAAAAGAAACATATGATGAAAGATGTTGTTATTCCCGAGGTAAGCGATTATGTAGTATTTTATATTTTTGATTATGATAAAAAAATTGATCAAGGACTTATTCGAATATACGAGAGAGCATTTTTAAGTTCGCGGAATGGTGGGGATAGAAGTTAGTAGGGGGGATACTTTTGGTACGAATGTGTTCACCGACTCATGATTAGTATAAATAGCAAGTTTGATCATAATCAGGTCATTAGTCTATGAACTATCGTCAATGAAGTAACTCAATCGGGAAGAAAGCGTGAAATACGGAGAAAATCGAATACCGTGCCGTTATAAAGTTCTTTTTTACTAAGCAAGGAAAGTGGGTGCAAACGATTCTAGAAGAGATGTAATCGGTTTACTGGAAATTTTGCCCAGGAAAACCATCGTTTAAAAGTGGCATAGCGTTTTTAAGCAAGGCAGGGAATCACTTGAAGACGACCCAGGACCGGGGCGGTCCACTGAAATGACCACATCAGAAGTAATTAAAAAAGTCGAGAAAATTATACTGGAAGATGCCCGGCTGAAGATGAAACAACTTGCAAAAAGAGTTGGGGTATCTGATACAACAATTTTTTAAATTCTTCATGATCATCTTGGCATGACAAAAGTCAGTGAAAGATGAGTGATGAGAATGCTCGCGTCACCGTAAAATCAAGTGCGCGTGGAGTGTTCCCGTACGCTTTTGGGTCTCTGTACTGATGACATAGATGGTTTATTGCGTCCGATTGTTATTGGAGACGAAACTTGAGTTCGTAATTATCAACCGGACTTCAAACAAGACTCCATGCAATAGCATAAAAAAGGCACACCGGCATCCAAAATGTATAAGGTGACGCAGTAGGCAGGAAAACCCAGGACAACGATCTTTTGGGATTCAGAAGGGATTCTGTTAATTGATTACAAAGTAAAGCTGTCTCCATAACCGGTCAATACTATGCTTCAATTCTAAAATAGTTAAAAGAAGCTATCAAAGAAAAAAGAAGAGGATAATTGACCAAAGGTGTTTTACTCTGGCACGACAATGCTCCAGTCCAGAAGAGTGGTGTTGCGCTGGCTGCCCTGCGTAAAGTGGGTTGCAGTATTTTAAATCAACCATATAGTCCTGATCTGGCTCGGAGCGAATATTTTGTTCCCAAAAATGAAAAAGAACTGCGGGAGAAGAATTTTTCTAGCGATGAAGAATTGTCGGATGCCATTTCAGCGTTTTTATTGTACATTTTTCATGAAGTCATACATACATTAATTGAAAGATTTGTGAAGTGTAGATATATATATTGTAAGTGAGTATATTGAAATATAAAATTAATATTGTATTTTTATTTTATTTCCTTGTCCCTCATTCCGCGAACTTAAAAAGCTCCCCTGGTTCTTTGCAGGCTTAGGTAATTTAAAAAAAAAATGCAGCTTACATGTTTTTTACAGAAATATACTGAAGAATACAAGAATAGATTGCAAGAAATCAATGCAAGACCCATAAAGAAGGTGGTGGAGGCAAAGGCTAGGAAGAAGAAACGCATGGTCAAAAAAATGGAACGCGCCAAAAAGAAGGTTGAGGCCGTATTGGAGAACGCCGATATGTCCGAGCGAGAGAAAGCACAACAGGTGAGACAGCTATATAAAAAGGCACAATCGGATGGTAAGAAGAAGATCACGTACGTGGTGGCGAAGAAGCACACAAGCGCGAAGCGTATGAAGCGGCCCGCTGGAGTCAAGGGACAGTACAGAGTGGTGGACCCGCGGATGAAGAAAGACTTGCGCGCGCAGAAGGCGAAGGAAAAAACTAAAGGGCGCGGAAAGAAGAGCAAGCCTAACAAGGCGAAGGTGAATAAAGGATCTAAAAAGAGAGCAGGGAAGGCTAATTGATGATTGTGAATTTATTGTCGCCATTAGTAATAAGAGTATTAAATCTTATTTCAATTATTTATGTATTTTTATTTATTTCAATATTTTTCCAACCTGTATTTGTTCTGTCGATGGATAGATCGCGGTACAAGTGTATTCTACCGAAATACTGAAGTCATGCGATAAGTTTCTAAATTCTTAACAAAACTAATAATTACTTCTTTACAATTGAAAAACTTTATAATTTATAAAAGTTGTAATTAATAAATTTGGTCATCCCTTAGAGGTTTGGATCAATGCTTTTTAGTGCTCTGGACTGCTTCATTTAGAGTCAATTTATGATTTCGAGGAGACCTACATAAGTTGTCTACTTCGTTTCATGTAATTATTGTATTACGATCCTTTATCTCACGACAGGATTGAAATCATTTATTTCATAACATTGTTACGAACAAAAACACGCCTGTAGATTTTTTTAAAGTACAGAGGTCGGATATAGATAGAAGTACTAGTATATAGAGTATTAGATGTGACTGTTTGTCTCATTATAAAAGTGATATTTTTCCAAGCGGGTTCACGGCCGACGGTATCCGAGGCGGCGTGCGTCAGCGCGCTCAACCGTCGAGTTCAGGGACAGCCTCGCCATAAATGATATCATGATGGCCGGCGACCTTGGTGTCTTATTCTGATTCGCTCCAACTACGCCGTCTGCCTACTAAATTTTATAAAGTCTTTGTCCTACGTATAACAAAAAGACGAGTATATTTTTATTTCATGTTTGTTATATTTTTAGAAACGTAGAAGCAAGTCGATAATATTTATTGTCTTTGTGTCTATAGAGTGAACTTCTCAAATAAAATCGGTAACGTTTTATCAGCATAGAAATAACAGGAGAGTATCAGTAGTGTGGATGGTGGTGTGGGCGGCGTGGGCGGGCAGCGGCCGCGCTATATCGAGCGCGCGATCACGGCCAAGGCCGCCGTGCCGCCGCACTCAGCGCACCGCAGATAAGCTTTCCATTGCAATGACCACGTGGCCCTCTGCTGATCACAGCTAGAAGGCGTACAAAATAATATATAAATTGTTTTTGTTATAGTATTATAACGAGTATACTAGAAGGGGTGGGTTCCGGTCCATGCATATCTTATAGATTCGAGAAGCTTCGAAATCATGATTATAATTTTTGTACTTGAAGTCCTGAAGATATACTTGTTCCATCGGCCAGTACGATGCTTCTTGTTGTTGGGTTTGGCAATAAGGAAAGTTTCTTTGCAGCGGCATTATTTGCAACTTGTTTACACATGTTAAATGTAGGTTTATCTTAATCACAACAATATAAAAAGCACAAGTTTGGTCCCGTATCGATCATTTTCTAGACTGTGTCTTGCACAAACAACTCGAAAAGCATGTCACATATCGATTCATCGTCTCCTTTAGGTATTTATTTTTAGTTTAGAACTCAACTGAGTTTGTTTGGGGATTGAACCTGAAATTCATTTAAGAACCTTCATCTGGACCGCAAGATTTCCGCACAATTCATTGGGTATCGATGTGGGGCATTCCTACTGAAGATCAATATTCAAAAGAAATTACACCTGACGATTTTGCTGTAAAATATTCTACAAAATTTGAATCGCGTTCAATTCGCGCCCCTCTTCATGCATATGTATCTGTCTCAATCGTACGGTGACTGACCTTCAAAAAGTTCGAATTCGAAATAGCTGCTTGAATCCTAATCACATTTTTCTTACGAATTTTTATCTTCGTCTTTTGGTTTGAGGTGAATCTTTTTAATACATACATATTTTAAAATATCATCACGCCTATATTTCCTCGAAGAGGTAAGCAGAGGTGTGTAGTTCTCGCACTTTTTACCAGTTATGCGTTCCATGTAGTAGGGAGTGAGCCTATTGACATACATATTTTATAAAATCATTTTATAATACTGTCTTAAAATACTTTTTGTACAATATGCAATTTAACAAACTCTTTTTAATTAGAATTCACCACGAATCAGTGATTTATATGCAAAGTCTTTCTTAAACATGAATCTATAAATCACATAGCTTACATTGGATATGCAAACATAAAATACGATCAGTGTGCGACATGAGACCTTCGATAATTACATATACATAGTCCTTTTTAATTTGGAATTGAATTATACTGTTTTTAATCTCTTTTTTTTTCTCCCAACCCTTTATATCGTTCCACAGCTGGACACGGGTCTCCTCTCAGAAAAAGAGGATTAAGTCTGCCACGCTGACCAAGTGCGGGTTGGCAAACTTCACACGCCTTAGATAATTTTTATATCTTATATTATATCTCTTATAATTCATTAAACAATCTGATGATAGGTTTTTACGGAGGACGTCGTGACACAGTCTAACCTTATCGCACACGTGTTGTGTTTCTCTACCGAAGCCAAATGGTTTGTTCTACAGTCTCAAGTGTCTAAACAACTTGCTTCTGTGTAACTCCAAGTACAATTTGTACAATAATCTTAATGTAATTTAAACTTTACACGCTCGGCACCTGTAAAAGATACTTCGCAAGACTTGCGCAGAAAATAATATTGCTGTGAAAATATATTCAGTTTGCGATGAAATAGCTAACAAATACGACCCTGAATAAAAAAAATAGGCACGTCAGCGAAGTTATTTTATCTGTGAATATGGGGGTATGGCGGCTTGGAGTGACGTCCGCGAGCAGGTAGCTGGCAAAGGGCGCGGGGCGGCGGGCGGCGTGACCTCGTCCTCGCAAGGTCGCGGGTGCCATTCCACTCAACTACGCCGCTCGAGCCTCCCCCGCAGTACTCTTCCATTTCCAGGACTTATGTTCCGATGGAGCGCTATATAATACAATGAGTATAGGTTAGCACTGAGCGATCACCCCGCGCTTACTGAAACACAACGGAACGTTATGGCAGTCAATTGTACTTAACTTTTATGTTTACTCGATTACTTATATCGGTCGCGGTTGTTACGTTTAGTTTTCGAAACCTATTTGAGATTTTAAGAAGGGTTTTGAAAGTTTTGAAGCAACCAATAGATGCAGTAGTCAGGAAACCGCGATTTAGTCTTAGTGCCGGAACGATATTGAATGAGTTAAGCTCTTTAACTATATTCGATCAGGTTATGATTGTTGATTGTGGTGCCATTAGAGATACAATAAACATACTTACCTACATTTAATTCGGGTGAAATATTTCTTAACATAGTATGTATGTATATGTACTGTCGGTCAAATCTGTCTTTATGAATTTATTCATATTTTTGTAATCGCATAGTTAGTGATACGTCCTGAAAAAAATTATACAGTTCGATCCTCCCAAGAGATGTGTGAATAAATAATTATCCACAAAGTAAAAATATTGTCTATACTGCGGAAATTTACTCGTGTATAGAAATATACATGAGTCGTATCTACATTGATACAAAGAGTAATCCCGCTGTACCTAACCGTTTCGCTAAGAATGTAGACACCGTATTTTACAGACGCCAGTGAGGCGATGAGACTCACCAACGCGAAAAAATTATAAAATGAGTACAGTATTGAACCAATTTACTTTAGTACAAGGGTAAAGGTTTAATCTATTTTTGCAGACGTTACGGTTGTGTTTTTAGTATTATGGGCGCTGAGACTCATTGTATTGCAGATAGATTGTCGCTTTGAGGGGACATCTCACAAATATAGCGGACAGTTGACCGCCCCCGCCCAATAAAGATCGAGGATTTAGTAGCGTGAGGCGGGTGAGTGACCACGTTCAGGGGCGATACGCACGAAACAGCAGCCTCAACACCAGCTCCGCCACGGGCTGGCACACGCCGGCAGTTAGTTCCAGGTGCACGGCGATTAACCTTTCGCCGTACGGTCATTAGTCGAAATATATTCTTAAATAGGTGACGCGGTTCTTGGTACGAATGGCCGTCAGACGTTTTACGGTCACGGCTCGATAATAAAACTCGCACCGAACTGCTGAGGAGTCTACGTCGTCCTCTCCTCGATTTGTTAATGTGTCAATAAGACTTTTAGAGGTCGTATTCAAATAACACAGCTCGTATTACTGCGCTTTATTTAAAATGTGTCCAAATTAATTCGATTCTGTGGAAATCAATAATGCACATAACATCTATCACAAGTTAGATTGTGGAACTGTTGTTTTAAAGTTGCTAGAGTTTTTTTACATTTAAATATGTTATGTAAGCTTAAGTAGGTATAAGCAACATTTAAGAAGCTTACATACGTTTCTCTGGAAAGATTAGTGACGCGCCGAATTATAGTAACAAGCGTGTTGGACGTAACAGTTTCATCCTGTTATCATATCGTCAAGCCAGACCCCTTATGGGGTAGGCAGATAAAGGAATAAGGAAAAGAAACGAGAAAGAATGGATAACGAACGAGTGACAAAACAGACCCACTATGCGAATGTTGATAAAGGCAGTTGTCGAATGAGAGTCGGCAGTCTCCGAAAGCATTGTACATGTATGGTTTTTTTTGTCGCATAAGTTGACAAACAGGTAGGCCGGCCACCTGATGTGGTACCCGCTGCTTTCTGCCTCGTTTATTAATTTATTAAGATTTAGGTTTGAACGATATTGAGGTTCTCACGTCAAGGGTACATCTCTATAAATCGATACTGTTAGAACATGGACTGTTGTGTCTGACATTCATAGCATGAACGTAAGCAATGAATGTCGTAATTTATATAAAGTATTTTTAGAACACATTATATAAAAGTTTAAACTTACTGCGCTACTTCTCTTCGTTAAATCTCGCTCTCTGTGCGCACAGGACCAATTTTTAAAAAGGGTTGTAAAGTTTTCTTCTCGCGTAGAAATATATGGATATTATTGTTCACCAGTAAATTTGAATATATCTGCATACTCAATTTACATAATGTTCATAGTAGTTCTATGAAAATAATTAAAACAAGAAGATAATTCAAATAGTCCAAACCGCTTCTGAGAGGTGGAAAACATAAGAAACTTCATTTCTTTTTTGGATTGTCAACCCTTCAAGCCTTTCCTCAAAGTAAGAGCTAGGGTCTCTGCTTAGGTAAACCAGGCGTGACCATAACTCTTTATAGAAAGATCAGACACCTTTATAGAGGTTAAGTCTAATTACAAAAAAGTAACGTAACATCACGCCTGTAATCCCCGAAGAGGTAGCCAGACGAGTGTAGTACACTGCCACGTTTCACCAGTTACTTTTCCGTCCCATCATGGAATAAGTGGTAAACCTATTGCCTTACACCGGGCACATATCCAGACTCCGAGCTACTACACCACTTATTCCATAATAGGACATAAACGTAAGTGGTCAAACATCGGAGTGTTCTGCACTCCTCTGCCAACTCTTCGGGGATTACAGGCGTGATGTTACGTTTACGTAATATATTCGTGTAACTAAAGTAAATCATATCAAAAAGCCAGTAAAACAGAATTTTCCGGTATGATTAGACGTCTTATTTTTGACCGGACCACATAGTATATTATTGCTGTTACCGCTCATGTTGTATTAATTTCGTTAATAGTTTCGTAAACAGTTGGTAGTTTCGTAAACAGTTTCGACGTACAAGTGACGTCTGTAATTAAAATACGACAAAAACATTGCTAAACCGAAGACATAATAATTAGCTGAATGATGTCAGAGCCCTTATTCAGGATATTAAAATACCTTTGGTAAGGAAGTTATTACTAAAACCTTTTTTCCAATAAAAACATGTGAGTTATTATGATTTTTTGTAAGTGAACTCAAAGACGCTTGGTTCAAAAAGGTTTCCAAATAAATTTGTAACCGTTGTGGTTGAGTATTAGTATACAATGTCAAATGCTATTTGACGTAAACACATGACTTAGTCTGTGCAGTGTTTATGGTCTATTATTATTGTTATTATGATTTATCGCATTGCGCGGTAAATGTGGATACCGTTGGATACTGCCGGTTGAACAAAAGTATAAAACGTAATATACGTAACATCACGCCTGTAATCCCCGAAGAGGTAGGCCGAGGAGTGTAGTAGACTCCCACGTTTCACCAGTTACGTTTACGTTCCATTATGGAATAGGTGGTGAGTCTATTCCCATACACCGGGCACAAGTCCAGACTCCGAGCCACTACTAGAAACAAATTTTTGGAAAAATCCAATAGTACCCGACCCGGGATTTGAACCTAGGACCTCTCGATCGGTAGTCGCATTTGCAACCATCACGACCAACGAGGCAGTCAAACAGTCAACAGAAATATACATCACCGATTACAGAGAAATAAGTATTCTTGGACTCAACGAACAGACCGCGAGATTGAATAATGGGAATAGTAATAGCTATTCCTATTCGTAGCAGGACATGTACATGTTGATTCCTACAACCGCTGACCTCTGGTAAAGTCAGATCGGGTCTCTATAGGGCTTAGTCACACTTCAGTGGGTTTGACTCATTCTCTTCCTATTTATGTAAATTATAAATAGTTAATTAAACTTAGCTATTAAATTATAAACTGTAATGACTCACTTATTGTTATATTTATACCGCTATTACAATACTCAGTTTATTTACAATACACATACAATACTCAGTTTACTCATTACTCAATTTAAATTTGAATTTAGAACGGAAAAACTGGCACATAGGAGGCAGAAGGTAAAATAAAGGTTGTATTTTAATTAAAAAGTATGGTATTACGTGTTAATGAAAGTGTAGCGCCACAGGTTCTGAAGTAGCGCGACACGTTGCGTGCTGCGGTCGATGACCTGCTGCCTGCTGCTTATATGTTCTACTGCGAATACATAACCTTTCAACATCACGATCCCTCAGACACTAGGCATGTAAAATAACATTTAAATCGTGCACCTATGTACAGCCAGTGTTCTTTAAACATAAAATCCGTTTACGTATTGGGATTTATGCAGTTTCTGTTGCATTTATCGGCATGATATCCCAGCTTTTTCATACTTGTTTTTGAACGCCGAGGTGCAAGATTTTTAATATAGCAAGCGCATCTGCCGTATTGGTGTCGGTGAATAGCTTAAAGGTGTTAGTTGAATGCAGTTAGATATATTGCACAGGCCGTGTGTATATGCGGGTAAGGCGGGCCGCGGGCGGTCGTCGACCGAGGCCCTTGACTCGCGCGGGTTCAGCGACATCGCCCGACACCGCCGCCGCTCGCCCGCTTCATAAACGCCGCCGTTGCGACTTTTCAGCTTTTCAATCAGCAGCTTGAATGAACGAGAACAGAACTTTTTGCTTTTATTAAAAGAGTACCTAATTGAACTATTATATGTCATATATCAGAAAGTAACGTTCGCTACTCATATCAACTACGTGAGTGAGAAATGAGCTTGTATATATATGAATGAGAAGAGAGTATTTATGTGAGTAACCAATGAGTAATTATATGAGTAAGAAATGGGTATTTATACGAGCGAAAAGTGAAACGTAATTTAATGTAAAGTTACACGAATATTTACAATAACTGTTAGCACTAGGACTATGTAACTTTCATAATTTTATAAGAATCTTGTGGTCATTATTCCATGTATTGTAGGTCGCTTGGTATCGTGAGCTAACCGTTACCTTTTCGTAGAGTCGCGAGTGAGGTACTAAACATCAGCTATGTTACATTCGTATCGAGATTTTAGTTTACTTTAATCACATATTAGCAACTTTATGGATACCTCCACAAAACAGTGAATATAATAGTTTAAGATTATTTATTTATTTATTGTTCATTAGTACGGTAACGAAAAAACAACTTACATTAATTTACATCACAATAATTTACATTACATATATATAACACAATAACAAAAATGTTCATAGATTAATCAATAAAAATAAAATAAATTCTTAAAAGTTATTTACAGATGTATTAAAAAACATTATCAGTATTCTTTGTTTTCACTGCCAGTATAATGCCCAGAGCCAAACATGTCCAGAAAAGATGATACATTTCCCATTGTAATGAAAATATGAAGATTTTTCGGTTTTGGTCGCAACGCTAGACATCAAGTTTTTCAAAGAACTTTTTAAATGTGACATTATCATATTAAATTTATCATCATTTAAATGTGTTTAATGACTTAAATAGTTGTTTAAAAAATACTTTCAGTAGTGTTTTTTGATTGCTATGTCCTATACATTGCAATCAAAATACACTACTAAAAGTGTTTTTTAAAGAAATTTCAGTGAACTGGTTAGAATTTTTAAAAGAATGCAAGTAATTTTTAATCCGTAGTTCATAGTAATTTATAGCTGTCTATGTTTGTTGGTTTATCTTTCTTATACGCAGCAACAAATTGCCTTGATTTTTTCAACAACGAACATAAATTTTAAAAAAAGTTGATGATCATCTCCTTGAAAATTAAAAATCAATTAGTGTTTACATTTATTTCACTATAAGGTAAATTGATTATTTATCAGAAGTTAGGCAGTGTCTGATATAATTTATAAATTAT
>DWEH01000799.1:0-10591 GCA_018245815.1 Apyrrothrix aesculapus
GCTTAAACTCCAAGTCTAATACAATTGAACGTGTTGACGCATATTAAATTAGCTGTAAGAAGTTATACATTTTAGTTCTTACATTAAACTATCGATAAGTTGCGATAGCAAAATATCAAAAGTTACTGCTAGGGTTCGCGTGATGACTCTCTGAGTTTCACCTGTTATTGTAAAACTTCAATTATTAAAGTTGGATGAAACTATGAATACTTTCTTTTTTTCTCATAATACTTTTTTTATTCCAAATTACTTACAATACCAACATCCCAAACTTATAGGTTTTCTAAATTTGACGAGCCCTTTTCTTTACCCGTATTTTCAACTAGTTTGTGAATAAATAGTTATTCGATGTTGATTTTCGTCGCAGAAATATAATCATAAATATTGATTCCAAATTGAAGGATGTCAGGCAGATACATTAAGAGACAAACCGTTTTGAAAAAAACCCCCAAAGAAAAAAAGGGTAAGCTGTTGGGCGGAACACATCTGTGAGTAATCAGTGATAGAACATCAATCATATTTAAGGTTGGAAAAAACGTCTCTGATCTATGCCGGATAAATATTATTATTTTATGTATTTTATATCAGCATTCCGATCACGGCCTTGAATTAGACACTAACATAAGCCTGTTTTGAGTAATCTCAAAACAACTTTAATTATACTACGCCACATTCATATCAACAAAATATTCAATAAAATATGCCACATTCAAGTCGGTAGCTTGCTATTCTAGATCCAATTTATCTATCCACGCCTAAAAATTTAAAAACTTTCTTTTCCCAATACGAAACTACAAAATATAAAACGGTCTTGCTAATTTCAAATCCTTACTATAAAGATATTACTGACAACTTGCTTATAACAATTCAATTTTCTCTCTGCCAGAGCACTGAATACACAAAGTATTCGATTTTATTTAAAGGGAAGACTTTCAACATTTGCGAAGCGGTAATTAATTGAAATTATTGGGCGTCAATTTAGACGTATTTATACAAACTTAGTCACGGGACGAGTTCAAATCTTCTCGGTTTGTTAGAAATTTGACTAAACGACTAAATTTAGTAGTCATTCAATTACTGGATGTTTTATTGGGGACACTGATGTAATGATAATCAGGAAGTTATTATTAAAATAGTTATTTTAACATTTAAGATGAAAAGAGCTATACATTCTTAACTAAGGGAAATTTTAAAGTTTTAAACTGCAGCATTTTAATACTCATGGAAAATATTATCATCACACTAGGCCTCTTACGAGGTAGGCAGAGGTCAGAAATCATAAAACTATCATAGTGTCATCATGATCATATCGTTGCCCTGTTCCCATCAGGGTTGGGTTTGGTACAATTGTATACAAATTTGGCAGTGATTTTACGACCAACTTAAACCTTACTTAGGACAGTTTCGGAAAGACGGTACATCAATATGCAAGGAATAGATGTAGCTTTCAAGTTATAACTGTTGCTACTTCTTCACAGAACCCTCTCAAGTAATTTATTCCCAAAAATCCTTTATTACATTGCAAAAATAACTAGAGCCATGATGTACTAAAAAATAAAAAGTTATTTCTGCATATAATTGGTGATACTTTATATAATATACGTTTTATATAATTAGCAAACCCCGGGTCGGGTACTATTGGATTTTTCTAACTCAAATTTTCTACTAGTGACTCGGAGTCTGGGTTTACGCTGGTGTATGACAATAGCCTTACCACTTACTGCATAATGGGACCTAAACGTAACTGATGAAACATGAGAGTGTTCTACGTTCCTCTGTCTACCTTTTCCAGGATCACAGGCGTGATCTTATATTATATTTAGCCGGGCGAACAGGCAGACGGCTACTTGACTATAAGTAGAGACTGTCGCCTATAAACATTTGCATCACCAGAAGAGACCACTGCGATGTCGGCTAATACACATCTTAGTTTAGATCACAAGTAAACTGTAAAGACACTTTACCTTCGCAATAGTAAGCCTAAGACAGTAATTTAACAATCGTAAATGTAATAGGGGCTGTAGATGATGAAATGTGAATAGTCCCTATATACCAAAGCCGATTTTTAACATGGTCAAATATTCATACTTCGACCAATTTCTCGAAGCTTCGGCAGCATACAGTTTTAAATCTCGAAAAGGCGGTTTCGTGTGTTTAGTGGAGTACTCGCGGGATCATTAATTTTAAAGTGGTGAATTCTGGAAATACAGAGAATGCAAATTCACTGTGAACAATTTGATGGAATAAATCAATGTTTACCTACGGTTACGGTCAAAGATAATTTATTTCTCGTGAGATTACAAAAAAATCGCTAATGAGAAACATTACTTAAACTTACTTTAAAACTTAAAGTATACATACGCAAGTGGGCGTATGTAACGCCTTTAATTTATTACATAAACTTTATATTATTCCTCGTAAACTTTATATTATTTGGAAAAAAGAAAAAAAAACAACTACATTTGATTCCTATCTTACAGTCGTTCGATAACATATAATGTGATATGTGGGTAGTTTTTAAAACTAAAGTTACCCACATATCACAAAATATGGCAAACAACCAAAGCAGATACGCATAGAACGACCAGTTACACCAACATCACATATTGAGTTGATTAACGAAATGTTTCACAGTAATCTTAATAAAAGGTGATGTAAAACAATTTATAAATAACATGACATGTCAAACGCAATCCCATCTCTAAGTACAAAATGTAGCGTCACTATTATTTTAGATTGTTTCTCGTAAAACTACATATTACTCGCTACATATTGTACACACGTGAATACATGTAGAGTTGTGTTATGTTTACGATAATATCGTTCTGAACCAGTTGTAAGTTTTGTATGTTATTGACGATTGAAATGCCAGGCACACGATATTAAACGGTCAATGAAGTCTATGGTAATCTTAAGCAAGCCTGATCCCTGCAGGTATCGTTGTACTAATACAGGCAAAACTGAACTGAAGAATCTCTTAGCTCATTTTATTAGTACTACTTTTTAAAATTAGCTTTTATAGGCAAAAAGACCAATCGACTCTACACAAAACAATTTAATTATCACAAAATATAGAGAGGTCTTTTTAATTAACTATGGCTTCATTTCATACAATGAACTTTTCTATTTCGAAATAAGAAGGCATGAATCGTGGCGATACTGAACAAGCTCCCAACATTTTCACAACGTATTTCTGTTTGTATGTTAAACTTTTTATGATTCAATCGTTGAACAGATTTTGGTCAAAATTGATAATAATAATAATAATAATCAGATAACATAAACCTTGGAAAAGCTTTTGATTCAATTGTATAGCAATTATTTAGTTTGTATAACTATAAATAAACATAACTCGATTACGTGTTGCTAATCTAAACTACTCTCTGAAAAATGCTTAACATGCTAATGAAAATCCCGATAAAATCAGTCCAGGGGTTTCAGGTATTAGCTCAGCTAAACTGACAGACATTCATAGAATTGAAAAAATAAATTTTGGCATCTTACAAATATACATAAGCAAAAGAAAAAGCTTAAATTTCGAAACTACATACACATATGTATATGCATCCATGACAATTATTTATACAAGTAGGTATGTATGGATGGATAAGACGCAGGGCCTTTAGAAATAACACACACTAATTGTGATCTGATATTTATATTTCGGATATTGCAATATGATTTTTGTATTTGTATTGGACCAATCCTCTTAATAAGATCCAATTAAGTCACAAATAAGAATTGCGGTATTTTCCTAAGGCTTTATCTTCACAAATAAGGTTGTTTACAAAAGCGATTTCCATTGTGGCTGCGTTGGACGTTTCGAAGGTCGCTTTTCAAGGAGTTTGCTCTTGAGCTGAAGATGTAATCATTGCTGTGGTCACACTGAGTGAGACTAAAGAACGTTGAAATTTTCGGTTTGCAAAACAATCTGTTGGCAACGTTGATTAACAGCCGGATCTGTAAACATCTTTAAGAAGAATCTTGAAATTCATTTCTATTTTTTATTTTTATTTAACAATACGCTCGCGTTTGGCTGTTATCTCACCTGCTGGAAAGCGAGATGCAGCCTAGGGTGTAGAACGCTTGCCAACAAACTGCATTTTCACTCTTGTCTTGAATAATTTCAGGTTAAACGAATCGGGAAAAATAGATGTGTTCCTCTCGATGACAGTATGCCTCACATCACGAGACTATCATCAACAATTTTATCCTCTCATTGTTGAACTTGAATCTTCTCCGAGAAAGAGAGGGTTAGAAATCATTACGGAGAACGCTAAGGTGTGCAGGTTTCCCCATGATATTTTTCCTTCATCGTTGAGGTTTAAAATTCTCCGACTCCTGTATAAAAACACGTTTGATCTTCTTCTATTTAACAAATATAAGTGTTTGCGATGAAAAATAATATGATTATGTTACTCATCTCGTGCAAAATGGCACAGATTATATAATTTACGTTACTGTTACATTTTACACTTGCTCATTGAATGCATTAGGTGTCGTTCTCTCACGTGGGACGTACAATCTAGAACGTTCGTTTATTCACGTCATACAGTCTCGCGTCAAGGAGATCGCGCGTCGACACCTGATTGATGCCGAAATCCAAACTCCGAGCCACTACTAGAAAATCTAATTTTAGAAAAATCCAATAGTACGAGACCCGGGATTTGAACCCAGGACCTCTCGATCGTGTTTTATGGAATGGAAATTGTAAATGCATGCACGCTGTTCATTTGACAATGACGTAAGCCATTTCCGTATTTTATTAACATTAAATGTGTATGATTTTAATGCTGCTAGAATATATGTTTACGATACAACTGAGGAAGTTTGAGCTGAAGCGGTTTCACACTGCTGTGCGATTTCATTGTTTATTCTGAAGGACCCGTTTTGTAATAAGACCAGCGAATACGACAAATTGTTCTTCTAAGGCGTTAAGTAATCTTTGTCTGATTCTAAAAATAACATTGGTTGTTTGTGTGACATGTATGTTTGTATGTTATTACCGTTTGTTATGATCACAAAAATCATGATCAATCTCAGCAGTAGGAAGCATGTCTACGCTTCGACCATAAACAAAGTTATTTTAACTGCAGCACTATGCTGTTTGATCAATCTTCTTCTGGAGCATTAGAGTTCTGAGCGAGATTTAGGAATATCTGAGAATATCTCACTCAAAACCCATCGGGAAATTAGAAGTTCTAAATAAAACCAAACGATTTTTTTATTGAAGAAAATAGCAAACAAGCAGGCAGCAGTCAAAAGTGGCTGCTGCCGCACAAAGATATCTGCTACCGACCTCGAACAGGACTGTATGAATGAGACGCTTAAAGTCAATTAGGTAAGTTAATATCCAGTTAATTAATAGTCCTAACTAGCGAATAGTGAAAATACTTCTGCTGTAAGTAATTTCAGTGGAAGTAATTCCCACCGGGACCTAGGCGATGTTACTATACAATACTTTGTAACGACGTGTTGCTCATATAGGGTAATGTTCCCATTTGAGTGCTGGAGTTCTAAACAGTTGGATAAATGTATCGGAACGGCTTCGAAAGAGGGCAGACCAGAATAATATTGATCCTCAATCCACTAATGATCTACAATTCCTACAGCTGCGGAAAGAAGTAAAATTTTTTGATGTTTTGCTTGTATTTACTGGAAGTGTTTTGAAGAACTATTATGTCTAATTCTAAGAGCGCGACCAATGCTTATATATTGGATAATTTAGATTTTTTTTACAGCGTTCTGCTCATGTGCACGCCATTTTCTTCTAAGGCCGTTCAAGCTGATAGAATTATAGTTTGTGTTATTCCCCAATTAATATATCTGTCTACAGTGCTACTTATACTTATCTATACTTTAAGTTTAAGAAGTTTATTTGTCTTGCCCGACGCTGAACACGCAACGCCATGTGATGTAAATGACTACTGGCGACTATAACCACATACCGTCAAACGCTCGTCTGCTCTTATGTTGCCCGTTAATATAAAAACGAATATGACGATACAATCGCAAAATGCACTTAACGTTTAATACAATAAATAAAAGTTAAGTAGCCCTTTCAATATAAACATACAGATGAAGTCAGTAATTTCGCTCACTGTTTATTTACTTTTCAATGTACTCAAAATGTCATTAAAATATTTTTAAATTGTCACCTGCATTACACTATTATGATATATGTTAAAATTTAAAAAATACGTGCTATTATTGTATCAAAAAACTTTCAGTTTCCCGAGACGGTTCCTTAAATAAACATGTTTTCAATCAAAATTGTGTTCAGTTCGTTAGGCGCTTGTAAAAATATTATGATTTATTTTTTCATGGTCACGTCTTGTTCACGGTATTAAATTAGTCTTAAAATTTTAGTGACAATAACATATTTATATTCTTGCAGACTTGCTGATTACGTTTCCTGTGTTAAAAATTAGTTGAGAACAACTCAATGTCACATCTAGGACAATAATAATAATAACGCTTTTTACAAATACCGAAATTCTCTACCTACAGGCGTAGATGCTTTGGTCAATGACACGAACCAGTCAATGACACATAGGTCCAAAACAAATAAACAAGGTCATCATTCAAATGTCTACCCGGCAGTAAATCCAACACGGGTACATACGTCTGCGCGGTAGACCGCTGTCTTGAACAACTTGGCAAATTGGTCCAGTTTTAGTTTACGCGGAGAGAAATAAACATGTTGCCTACAAAGTTCAGAAGCAGTATATTTTGGGATAATGACTTGTTTGGGATTTCAGTGTATGTTTTTATAACGTCACGCCAGATAGCTTACGGGGAGCCTAGTGACAAATATCTCTATCCATTCAGACCTGGCGTGCTTCTTCTGCATTCATTACGTTCTTCCTACAAGTTTGTTGGGAAAAATTAAGCACAGTATGTTTTTCAATATAGTCAATATAATTGATTTTTCTATAATGTGGACTATTAGACTCGTAACATCTGTAATCCCCGAAGAGGTAGGTAGTAGAGTGTGGTACACCGTCACGTTTCACCAATTACGTTTTACGTCTTACTGTGGAACAGAGGACGAGCTTACTGCCATGTACACCAGGCGCAAATCGACACTCCGAGCTCTGACACTGGAAATTTCTACTAGTAAATCTCAGTTAGGAAACTCCAATATAGTACTCGACTAGGGATTTAAACCCAGAACCTCTACTGTAATCCCCGAAAAGTTCGGCAGAGGAGGGTAGTACCCTCCCACGTTTCATCAGTTACCTTTACGTCCCATCATGGAATACTGCCATACATCGGACAAAAATCCAGATTCCGAGCCACTGCTAGAAATTCTCATTTAGAAAAAGTACCCGACCCGACCGACCCGACTCGACTATCACGAAATAATTTCTATCAAATAAAGGGGTAACAGAAGTGCTTAATATTTATTAAGCAGCCAAAGTGGACTAGTTATCTTGGTCGAGAGACAAGTTTGTTATCATATTGCTAGGACGATAACGAAATAAGTTATGTAATATGTGGCCCTGCCAGTGTCCTTCTCATGTTGGACGTTGTTTGTGTTTGTATTACTGTACTGGCCACATGTCGCCTAGTCAACTTCAAAATTACACACAAAAACCATACTTATGGGGAAAGAGAACGAAAAACTTTCTTCCTTGCGAGATATGTTATTATATCCTCATGTCAGGTCCCTCATAGGGTAGGTAGAGAGGACCGAGTGCCAAACATGTTTATCCTAACAAACCTGACGTGATTTTGACATTCATCCCTCTTCATACACGCAAACCTGTTTCCCAGACTTCAAACCCCCCCAGCACACCATAGGTGCTTTGTTCCTTATTTTATATAAATTAAACCTAGCGTAAAGGGAGACGGGCTACCTGATGGTAAGCAGTCACGGTCGCCTATGGACATCTGCAACAGCGGAGGAATTGCCAATGCCTTGTCGGCTTTGAAGGAGACCTTTTTTCACGCCTTTCTTGTAGAACCCCATGTCATAGCGCTCCGGAAATACCTCAGAAGCAAGCTCATTGTTTCTTTGGCCACCTTCATCCGTAAAAATATGCAAGGTATTCATATATTTCTATTACAAGTATAATGCGTAATACAAGCAGTTAACGTTTTTTTCTTTGTTCCTCATATGATTCGAATAAACTACCGCCGATCCGTTATCAAGCGCTTATAACCCTGAGGCGATGACATATCGCCAATATATTTGAAATTCGAACGCGGGCGACCTTCTGACGGGGGAAAATTTGCAACACATTCTTATTTGCGTATCCGCGCTTTGGGAGTCATGGAAATTAATGTGCGAGATACCATCGTTAGATTTTTTCATTTCATGCAAGCATAGAGGTTTGGATGCTTAAGTTTTGATTTTCATATGAAATAACGCTTTATTTGAATAATTCACGTTAATTTACGCAAATGTAAATTACTGATAATGTTTATAGTAAGTCGTGAAATCTAAGTCTTGTTTGACAGTTGCAAGTACATACCTTTTCCAGCGTATTATCTTATGACAGTTGAATGTCGTCACACTAGACTTCGAATTGATGGTCATAAAAGGTCACACAAGGTCAGTTGAAGTTTATTAGAAAAAATGTGAGGCAGTGTGTGTGTTTGTTAGTAGCTTGTAAGTGAAATGAAATTATGTTTATAAGTACACTGCCGCACATTGTAACAATGTCTGCCGGGTTAATAGGTATTAGGTTCATTCGCTGTAATGGTTACATATACATCAAACTGTGATTTTTTTAAACATTTGAACTGACGTATAGTTTTTTTTCATATATTGTCACTAGTTTTGGACCTATGCGAAGTTCTTTTTCAATGAACTCTCGCCAATCGAAGTCAGATCGAAGTGGCCGAAAAGCTACAAGTGAGATAAGCCGGTACATAATTGAATCGTGTACATAGATATTCATAAAAAGTTAAATACTAAATGTTATCATAGTAAAAGAGGTAGTGTTAAGAAATAAAAAAGTATGAAGGCCAAGTCCTCCGAGTTCCGTACCGGGCTTCTCTCAGTCGCTTTCTGACTCGGTACTAGATTAAGAAATAATACGTATTTGGCAATGTACTTGTAGCTGTACCAAAATAAAGTTATTTCATTACAATCGCACTGAAGTTGCGGAGTGGAGAAAACTAATAGACGAAGCGAGACCTTAGCCTACGAGTGAGCATGGTATATTCAAGTGGAAAAATATTTTGAGAGCTGTACGTCGTTTATATACGCTTGTCGTTTTGTGGTTCCAATTTTGTCCAATGCAAGTTTATCAGAAACCGCGCTTGACCACTCGAGGGAATTCAACATTTCCAGAATTATTAAAATCATATTAGCATCATTAACTCCCCCATCAGTCCATTGTAGGACACGGGTCTCCTCTCAGAATGAGAACGATTAAGGCCATAGTCAGCCAAATTAGCCAAGTGCGGGTTGGCAGACTTTACACGCCCTAGAGAACATTATGGATAATTCTAGAGTTGTTATATATGTGTCAAATAACGTACAGGTTTCTTGAAGGAAGTCAGTGGATCTATTCAGAAAAGCACATCTTGATATTATAAGGCATCTTGTCTGTTCAGCAGATTTGCATTGACGGAATTGGATTTTGATATTCCGTGACATACTTTTCTCGATATATCCGATTCAATACACTTATGTAAGCGGCTTAATAGGTAAGGTTGGGTTAGGTAAACTTAAAATTATATAAAAGAATTTTTTGCAGGACACTGCCATTATAATCCAATGAATTAATGTATTCTGCCAACCCGCACTTGGCCCGCGTGGCAATCTTTGGCCTTAATCCTCTTATTCTGAGAGGAGACCTACATACGTCTAAGAGTGGAACGAGAAAAGGGTTAAAAAAATTATCATCATTAACCCTTTTTTCGTTTCGCTGTTTGACACGAATGACTTCTCCAAGGATCCCTTCCTGTCTGTATATGGTACTTCAGGATAATATGTGCCGAATACTCGTACGATAAGTATACCAAAATTAGTGAATACTTAAAAGAAAGGGTATAGTAAGAATTTTTTTAAGAATTTATTTTTTATTCTTTGCTTGCCTACAAAGTACCTATTCACACTTGTCTTGATTAGTTAAAGGTTTTACGACTGGTAGTAGAAAGTAATGCTTAGTAAGGGAAGAAATAGTATTACAAGAAATGTGAGGGTAGTGCTGATAGTCCTGACAGGGGTTCGCCAGCAAACTTTCGTCCCGGTTTCAGAGAAAATACGTATGTACACATAAAACGATAATTGAACAATTTAACTAATTTCATACAAATTTACAAAGGAATAATATGAAAATTAAACCGCATTTTCGTCAATTTTGGAGGCTCCATATGATAGATAACGCCTTAGTGAAGGGACGGAATGGATTTTTTTATCCCATTCATTTTATTGACTGGCCCGTTGGCGCAGTGGTTAGTGAACCTGACTGTTGCGTCGGGGGTCGTGGGTTCGATTCCTACCCAGAATAAATATTTGTGTGATGAACACAGGTATTTGTTGTCTGGGTGTAAAAAAAATATCTACATAAGTATATATTTCTATTGATACCTTCGGCAGTGACAACATGACGGAGATAAAGTAATTCTTTCT
>DWEH01000800.1:0-10591 GCA_018245815.1 Apyrrothrix aesculapus
CGGCTATATTAAAGTAGGGTATAGCTTTTATATTGTTGAATAATAGTAGGTCAAATGTGAATTCACAGATTTTATTTCATTATAAAAACACGTGCATGCATTTAATGGTACATGTAGACTCCAGACGTGTGTTCCCAGCGTGTTGTAATAGGCTCAATCCCTATTCCATGTATAAAATAACCGTAACATCACGCCTGTAATCCACGAAGGTCAAATAAACGTATAAAATAACTGGTGAAACTTAGGACTGCACTGCATTCCTGTTCCTACCCCTTCGGAGAAAGACAGGCGTGATGTTATGTTATGAGACTCGAAATAGGAGCAAAGTTTTGCTTGAAGTGAAGTGCTTTCCTAGCTGCCACTAAGTTTCAATGCATGGTGTGCATATGTAGAACATTTTTATTAATTGTACCTCTCATTCCGTTCTAAATAGCGCTGATGCGAATACTTTTTAGTTGAACATGCGTTCCTAGTGACGAGTGTGCCAACTAACGAGTCAATTTAAAGTTCGAAATCATTAGCTTTTTTCAAAAGCCCTGCTTCTATGTCACTTAGCCTTTCCGCTACACTATAGTACTTTCACGTTTTTGCACAATGTATCCAAACAAGAATATCAAATGTCATATTTTAGTTAACTATTTAATTTGCTCAATGAATAGTTATACCGGTTAAAGTTGTAAAATTTTAGTTACAATATTGAAATCTTGGGTTTTAAACTTTATTAAAAATACTTCGTACTTTTGAAACTTATAAAACTTTAAGTTTATCATTCTTAAGGAAAATGAAATATTCATTATACTTAATACTAATACTATCAGTCATGTCTTAGATTATAGGATATAAAAAAATGATTCAGACTTGTCACTTTTCTATTATATTTTTATTATGATATATAATTAGTGAATTGTAAATATAACGTATTATGTAGGTAACACATGAAGATAATCTGTATGGAAGTTTTAAAAAGAATCGAGTAATATCTGTATCTTTAAATTAATTATCAATAAAATTCAATCTTGTAAATTACTGCCAGTAAAACTACTACTAAGTAAATACTAAAATATCACAAGAAAGTTCTATTAAATAAATGATATTAAAAATTAAATGTGAGATAAGAACGTTAATAGGCAATCTTTTTTATCTATATTAAGACGTAACTTTCTTCCCGCCAATACTCATACGAATCAAAGACAAACTAATTCTTTTATAAAAAAAATGTAATTTAAACAAGGAAGATTCACATATAAGTAGCGATAGTAATGAAGAGAAAAAAACCATTACAACGGTCCGCGTTGTCCTAAAACGAGGTTATCCGCGACAGTCTAACACATATTTTTGTGCAAATAATATTATCATCAAGCCACGACCTTGCTCCCAGCTATCACCAAATTTTGCTAGTTCTAACGTCACGCCCGATAACTAGTCTAGAAAAAACTTACCAACTTTTTTTTGGTCAACGTTCGACAATCCTTCACACACAACACTTCACATTACAAAAAAAATATTAATATAAATGAGAGGTAAGTGGATGCGTGCCGCGTGAGTGCAGTATGGTCGGTCGGTGTGAGCAGCGCTATGCACATCGCGCGATCGCCGGCGCTCGCCGACTGCGGCGCGCACGCAGTGCTCCCCCCCTCCGCTGAAAATATGCCGCGAAAAATATGGCGGGAGGAAGCGCGTAAAAACTGAAGGGGTGCGCTCGTTTCTCGCGCCGAGGCTGTATGCTAATCCATCGTGGCCCTTTTTTCCGGGGAGGGGGTGGGGGATGCAATTAAAAAGCCGCGCGTGCGTGTGGGGGCGCGATTAGAACTGAGACGTCGGACGGAATGAGTCTGTCACCGTTTTTTACTTTTTCCTAGTCTGGTACTCGGTGCGACTGCTGCGCGAGTAGATGGATGCGCCCAATCGATGATCGTCTGGACGCCGATGAGATTAGCGGGGGATGTTTTGTAGCTCGTTTTATTGTTTTCACTTGATTACGATTTCGATACGAACTTTGTATTTCTGACTCTATTAAACATACCTACTCATGAATATTCATACCAGATATGCTAAACACGAATTGTGGGTGTCCGAAAAAAACGACTTTAAATGACAAGTAATTTATCTGACATCTCAAATAATACTAATATTTAACAAATCGAATAATAATAATATATGATAAATTATAATTCCCTTCCCTTATTCTGTTATGAACAAAACCTTATAAATATAACAAAAAAGTATTTCTTTTGTAAGAACTAACCATAACGTAGAGTATTACAAGCGAACAAAGCTAGAGATCACCCGTTCGCCAAACGGTCAAGTTTGAAGTTTAAAAATCAAATACATAAAGAGTTTTAAACCAGATCTATAAAAGGAATCTAAGAAGACACAATGCGGTTGCCGGGACAGGGGAGTTTGCGAGCGTCTTGCAAGGATGCTGCAAGCTGCCTCACCTCGGCGCTGCAGCTTGCGCGCGCCCCGCGCACGTAGCGCTCTCTCAAACACGCGAATGTTACACTTGGCAGATTTATTTTTAAAACATGTTTTTGAACACGCCAGTGCTTTTATATACAAAACATAAAATTCCCATACTTTATCAAATGGATCTACCACTTTGAATGTATTTCTTTGAAAATTTATTTAGGATTTTGTATTTTTATGAGTTATAAACATTATATTAATTTTTAATTATGTAATAACTTGTCCACTTCTATCTAAAATGTCATAAGTTATTTATTAATACTTAAAAGCAGTTTAACGAGTATGTTCAATGAATTTTTGACTGACATTTTATAATATTTGGTATAAAGCTCTATAATTATAATAGTTACATAAATACGTAGTTCACAAACATTTTTATATCCACAATTGAGCACGTTTTAAGGAAATAAACTTTGAATACGTATTATACGCTTTGTTACTTTATAAATAGTTATTTATGATAGTTATTATTAAATCGATAATATATTTTAATAAAGTATTAATGTACTAATGGCGACTACCTTTACTAAAATTTAAATTCTTTGTGGATAGTACACCAAAGAAAAAACTATTCTTATTTCAAAAGAAAAAGACAGATTATAAGATAATAAAAGATACATCAAATTTGTACACGGCATTTTTTCCAGATCTGTAATATATTGACTTAGAATCGAATGTTTAATCGTAAATCACAAATATTAGGTACAGTTGTGTAAAGGCGTGTGTATGTGTGTGTGTGTGTGTGTACGAATGTTTTAATATTATCGATTAACGGTATGTGAATAAATTGCAGTTATCGGGAGAGTGAGTAATGTAAAAGGTTAAAACAACTTGACTTTGACAAACTTGGGAAGGATTTTTGTCAAAGATTTAAGTAATAATAAAGTAATAATACAATTAACGTGAGCATCTGAAACTGTACTAATTATTTGTATGCCTCAATGCTAGCAATAGTTTTAAATGCATTGCAAAGTGGGGAGTCGGAGTGCGCGGCTTATTCATGGGAAATATACTTTAAGGTAGATCTCAAATATACACGTAACTTGCAATGTAACGTAGTAGTTGGAGTAATTATAAAATATACATAAGTGAAGTATTGAGGTCCTTACAGATTTTTAGTCCTTTACAGAATTTGATGATAATAAAACATTGTATAAATGTAACTTTAAAGATAATTAAATAGAATAGCCTTCCAAAAATCGTGGAAGATATTCTAAAACTTTTTACTCTGTTGAGTCGGCGAAAGTACAAAATAAGAATACGTAGGACTATAGACGCATGAAGAAAATAAAATCATTGCCTACGACACACACAAATATTAATAATACCTAAACTGTTCCTTAACTACACATTACTTAGTGTTCGTTTCCGTAAAAGTTCAACTTTAGCGTGTTTATTCTAGAAACGTCCATCAAACTGCGTTCTGTGAATTTTTGATGACCCTTATAGGTCAACGGTCGTCGATGCTTATTATGTTAAATTTAAATAAAGCAATTATTTATGCAAAATTATAAGCTCGAGCTCCGGCCGCACTTGCAAGATACCTTCACCCTTTGCCCGCGAACAATATTAACATGATAATAGTTTTATCACAAGAGAAGCAAATAATTGTCCTCGGCGTGATTAAAAATCAAGTCGAACGAGATAAACGTGTGGTGTTTTTATTTGTTGCAATGTGTACCTTTTTTTTGAACAATGAAATATTTTAAGGGTACGATTTTAATGTTTAATACCTAATTTATAGAAATGTGATATAATTTTAATTTTATCACTGTTATAAAGATGCGTTGTTATTTAGCGAATTATAATGATGGTAGTATTCGGTGTTCCGTGGTGTTTATGGTATATCCACTTACCTCACAGCCGGCCGTAGTACTTCAGAGGTGCACCGGAAAAGTTCAACGGATGGTTAACAAACAGTCTCACTAAAGTCAATGTCCGATTAAAAATCACTAGGAACGAGAGAATCAAGCGACGTGTTGACAAAATACTGTGACTGAGTTTTTATTATTTTCCCGGTGAGATTTCAAAATTGAAAGGCGGAATCTCCAATGAAATACGGCGATCAACAGTCTGGCCGATCCGTCACGCGGCTCGGTGTCCACACACGTGCCAGAAACTTTAGCGAACTTCCAACGAAACTTTTCCGACGCGCGCCCGAATAGTTCCGCGCGGACGCTCTATCGCTAACTTCGGAAAATTTTGAACACCGAATCCCTATTACAAAATAATTGCAGATAATTATTTAATGTTTAGTTAATTTTTAATTTCGGCTTTTTTTTTCGGAAGCGTCCACCCGTCCGGTCGGGTCCAGCCGGTCTGCAATATTAACACGAGCCGCGTCCACCTTTTGTAATGAAACGTTCACACATGCTTCCGCATTACCGTCCCGATGCCATCAATAATGAAGCCGGGCGGGAAAAAACAAAACGGGGCACCTCTCCCGGCGAGGCGCCCGCCGACACTACAGCCTCCTCGTCAAAGATCAGAATTGCATATCTGGGTTGCGTTAATGAGCGGGGGGTGGGTCGGTGGGGGGGTCGAAAAAGTGGCACCGCTCGCGCGCGAATATAAATTCATCGCCAAAAAATCATTACGCGGGGGGTGGTATTACGGTTCTCGCTGCGCGGGTTCGTTCGTATAGTTTTTAAATCGGGCGCTCACTCGGCGAAGCGGCGCCGCGGCGCGAGGCCGCACCTCTACTGCACCGGCGGCCGCCCTGCACCCGCACTATGCCCGCAAACTATCACGCATGCACCCCGACGTCTTCGAAACGACCACACATGCTCCGTACAATCTTATGTTCCTTTCCAACTTTAGCGCGCAAACTCTCCCGAACGCCGAACGCGGCGTACCGCTCCGGCGACTGTCAGAAATAAAAGACGCAAATCGACGGGAAATTAATGCGATCCAACGGGAGATGGATTGATAATTTTTTTTCTTATACTCGGAAAAAGAAAAATCCGCCACGTGTATGCAAATTTCTCTTTTCGTCGACGATCGTAATCAATTTGTGCGTAGGAAGCGGGCACACTTCCGCACGCACACGCGCGTCTAACGCGCCGCTGTGTGCCACTCAAATTAAATCTAATACAAAATTGCGTTTTATGTTCACGCTAGTGCGTGTAGGTGTGTGTAGGGACGTACAATGCGAGCTCGCACCCCGTACACTCGAGCTTAGCATTCCGTGTTAGATATTGCGAACATTTTTTTTCTAATTAAATTAGCCAACACTGCTTTAAAAAAAACACTACATAAGATTCATAAGAAAGTATAAACTCTACAACGAATGTTTATTAATGGATTTCTCCTTAAATTCAACCTTTAGTTACTATAAGTCAATCTCTGAGGTATAGTAACATTTTGTGCGAACTTAGAAACAGTTAGTGGGCAAGAAACAAAATGGGTTTTACCGTCGTAGAGACAATAATTTGAATAGTAAACATTTCAAATCCTTCAAGTCGTAAAGCGGAAGTTTAACTATTCCTGAACTAAACCTCTAAAGTTGAATGAAATCGTTGGTATAAACGCGACAAACCTATTTGTGAAATAAATAAGGCCACAAAATGATAATTTAAAATCAAGATTCAATAAATACATGGATCCTTAAATACTTAAAAAGTTGCGTCAAGATGTACATCAATTGCAGGAGAACACGTCGACTGAAACAACAAATTTTGGGTATTGCAAAAATTTTGGCCGAAACTACATATTAGCATAATGCGATCGACTGTACTTTAAAAACTCACACAGGCTTAATGTTAAAAATGAATTACCAACACAGCCTCCCTGCCTCCCCGCTACACTCATTTTCATTTCGATGTTTTTGGGTTTTTGCGCAGATGGGGGCCCCCTCACCCCTGCGCGGGTGCCTCCCTCGCCCTATGAAAATAGGATATATTTTTATGTTTTATTTGCCCGGAAGCCCGTAGCTTAGTTGCATGTTTATTAGAAATTTTTATTTGTAAGAACAATACGGTCGGGTTTTTTTTCTCTTTCCCAGCTGCACGCTCGCCGCACGGGATGATTTGCGATGACAATCCTATTGGTAACAGTCACGGAATGTTTGTTTTTGATTAGCTACTTAGTTTCTTTTATTGGCGTCGTGCACCGTCCCGCTACGCCGCTACGGCCTCGTAACTCATTCGTGCAACTACTACTAAAACGCAAGTTCGCCGTCTGGCGGAGACGTATTTGTAGAGCTACTTAAAATTCTGTTGTATCCAATATTAATCGATTCGTGAAACCTGTATTGAGTAATTAAGCAAGTTAATTATAGATTAACTGCGTTCCTGGTGTTTTACTAAACTAAAATATGCAAAGGATTACTCTCGATGAAAGGCAATCCATTAAAATTAAATTTTACTTTTACAAATGAGTAGCAAAAAAATTATTTGTTTATTTATACTTTTGTTGCACATTAAGTTAAGGGTTACAATGGCGTAGTTAATGCCTAGTGGCATTCTCTGTCAATCAACCCTGGGTGATGGATAGAGCTTATCGCTGGTATATACTTTGCTCCAATAATCTATTATATTTATACGTATATCCAGTAAGCTAATAATAATAATAGAATTATTTATACGTAAAAATCTAATAATAATAGACTTATTTATACGTAATAATCCAATAATGTTAACCTATTTATACGTATACATGAAGATTTAAATGTAGCTACCTACAGTTGTAACAGAAATAATAATAAGTTATTAAAGTTTTAGACATTGCACTCATTATCACGAACAAAATATCTATACCAACACAATAGATCGAAAAAACAAGTGTTTGAAATAATTTGTACTAAAATAATACAAAGAATCTAATAAATCATAAGAATTTATCTTGGTTTAAGCCTTTCAGTAAGTAACAAAACGAGCTTGTGGTTAAAAAGGGATGATTACTACTTGGTGATCAGGAAGGGCGCGGAAAACAGAATATACTCATAAGCATACAGGGCGCAGTAAACCGGACCCTAATAACGTGAAACGTGTTAAAGCAACCACTTTTCCCTATCCGACATTAGTTATAGATCTCCAAAGCCTTCAGAGGTCACACTATATCAGGTGGACATCATTCAATCATTCATCATCATCATCAGCCCATATTAGGCCACCGCTGGACATAGGTCTCTTCCAAAGAGCGCTATCGCGCCCTGTCTTAATCCCGTGGGGATTATGGGCAAAAGCCCTCTTAGAAAGGTGCAGATTCGGTCATTAATTCGTTCAAAACATTCATTCTAGTAGTAGTTTTATTTTTCGATGTAATGAACTGCATTCAAACAGATCGAACTAGAACAAGCAAAAATCAAGAATTGTGTGATTACGTATATTTAAATAAATCACATTATCATCACATCAGACCTTACCGCTCCACTGCTAGCCATAGGCCCTTCCCAAGGTATGCTACAACAAATATTGAAGTAAAAATGTATAATAGATAAAATTGGATTGTAATGTACTTAAATACGCTATTTAAGTACAATACAACCCAATTTTATCGAAGCAGAGCTGTATTCTTTCAAGTTAAGGACGCGAGTGTCAATGTAGTAATTTGCAAATCTCCCAGGGGGAGAGTTTCGACATTCATTGTATTTGCCTACAGCTAAACAAAGATCCTGTTATGTTAAGGTTATGATTACAAGCAGTTGTTCCTTTTCGTGACGGCTAAATAAATGTGTTATACTAAAATTATAATGTCAAAACGGCACTGTGAAATTTTAAATTTGAAAATCGTTTGTTACATTAATTTTAATTCAATATTAAATGAATGTATATATTTAAATAGCTTTTCATTAACGGGTTATACATAGGCACACACACATATACACCCACATACACACACTTGATAATATCTAAGCCCTAAGCCTATCTTCTTTCGTTTATGTCAATTTGAAGTTTTCAAATACGTTTCAATAAAACATATTTTATACAATCCTTAACCAACCCTGTATCCGATAGCAAAACGAAGAAAGTATACAGTTATCAATAACTTGCTGGCTCTTCCTTTTTTGTGAAATGTTTTTGTATCCAAGTAACCACTGAGATGCACATTAATTGTACGTATACTAAAAGAAAAAAATAACAAGTACGCTTTTTTCATCACCGCGTCTCCTTTTTCATCATCAGTGTAATTAAAGCTACTATCCTTTCACTGTTATATTCGAGTCCCTTCTAAGAATTGGGAGAATTAAAGCTATAGTTTGCCGCTTGAAAACTGTATTGGCCGACTTTATACGCTTTAAAGAACATTATGGGGAGCTCTAAGGTGTGTAGGTTTTTTCATGATGCTTTAATTTACAGTTATAGTAAATATTATTTAATATTAACAAGGGTAGCTCTGGAAAGTCAGAGGTGCGTGAAAGGATTTTAGGACCAGTAAGCTGGAGTGGGTAGGTAATATTTAAACCACTAAGCAATCACTGCTTTTTTATGTTTTCTCATTTAATTATATATTACAATTAATCAATAAATAGTACATTTCTCAATCAATTATATATTATCATAAAAGTATCGTCAAAATCCTTCATTAATCACGTCCTTGAACTATATCATACATGTTAATCTACTTCTACAATGAAATACAAACGTATTAAGACATATTTGATTTTCATTATTGACTCTCGCATAGAATTGTCTTCATTCCATCATCCGCCAGACATTTTATTTATTTATTTATTTACCGACGTTTCTACGTTTACTCTATCGCTAAAATAAATCGTAACTTTATTTTCCGCCCAATAAACTTGTAGAATCCTCTATGATATGAACAGACGTAAGACGTGTTTTATTTATCGGAGTACATTTGAGCGGCTTACCTTGTATAGCCGGAGGATACGGGGAGCATTCCTGCTTTCTATTATTTGTATAAATGTTACAGTTCAACATACCATCGATTTACATTCTCAATATGGCTATTAAAGACTAATATGTCTCAAGAATTTAGCTTATAAATGATATTTAAGGATTCAGCTTATCAGCCATATTAATTATTAATGACCATATTGAGAATAATATCGAGGATTAATTTTAAAAATATTGGGTTTTTTTTAAGTATTGTTCCATAGTAGAGAGTAGTAATCTTCAAAGCTCAATAGCGGATATGAGGCAGTCAGTACAGTGTATACGTTTTAATTTCATATCAAATTAGTCTTACACTTAAGTGGAGCCACATATGCGCTGAGTGGTTAACTGCAAGGTATCGTGTATTAAAATGTCTGGTTACCACATGAACAAAACAGAATGGTACATGCAATTGGTACAATTAAAAAAATATAAAAAATCGTAGGCTCGATTGCTCTAACACTGGTCAAATAAACAGCGATACGTATCGACACCCGTCTACTAATTCCATCCGTACAAATAACCCTTCATTGCAGAGGGTTCCGTTAATTTCGGCGCGAACCCCGAAAATACGCAGACATAAACCATACAGCACACGTACACACAAATGATAAAAAGAGATAAAGGACGGCACACCGACCAATTCGATATGAAAAGCAGGCATTTTTCCACCAATCGCAGAATTATTGGAAAAACTAGCAAATGAATTTATTATGCCCCTCGGAGCCACCTCCCAACCCCCCCATAGTATTATTTTATAGTGATTATGAACATGCATACGAGGTTTAAGCGGGCTGCACAATGAATATTGTCAATCAATTTAATGCATTGAGAACGCTGTTAAACACAAAGGTTTTTGTGCAGAGTGCCTTTTTTATACCCGGTTTCGCATAATTACATGTTACTGTTGGATATTGTGAGATATACATGTGTATGTACGATCATATTACATTATATAAATGATGTGTCACGTCGGCTGGAGCTATCGGTTCTCGGAAAGATCGCTAGTGGAAACTTTTGTAAAGGAAATAGAGCCGTTTCTAATGCATTTCCGGTGTATATTTATCGTCAAATCTTGGCGAACTATATTAGTGAGGACTAAGAATATTGTAGTTGACTGGCCCGTTGGCACAGTGGTTAGTAAACCTGACTGTTGCGCCGGGGGTCGTGGGTTCGATTCCCACCCGGAATAAATATTTGTGTGATGAAACAGGTATTTGTTCTGTGTCTAGGTGTAAAAAAATAATATCTATATAAGTATATATTTCTATGTATATATGTAGTTT
>DWEH01000801.1:0-10589 GCA_018245815.1 Apyrrothrix aesculapus
TTCAAATTTTACTATCTCTACCATAGTAATGTGACCTTCTTAATGCATTCGTTCTCTTCTCGGCCTTTATTCGTATGATAGTTATTTCACAAGAAAACGACAATAATAAAACACTGAATGAACTATAAAACTATTTGTTAGTAGTAATTTTGTGCAATATAAAAGTAAAATCAATTCATAAATTTTATTTACTCCTGAGTTAAAATTATTATCCAGTTAACAACATCGTTTTGAAACACAAGCCCTTACGAATTGCGATGCTTATTGCGAACTGCAATAAAATGCATTTACCGCGCGAAGAGGTGCATGAAGTAGCCAAGGCATTGGTTATCGAACGTGGTCTCAAAAGTAATAATAATAATAACAAAATGTAGTCCCTTAACCTTAAATTAAACTACACGAGATCCTTCAAATCGTTACTTTAATTGATGCGCTCATACACAATCAATTTTACTACCAATTTGTTTTTGTTTAATTGAACATCGCCGTCCTTAACTTAGTGATGGAACCCTCATCCCTTGGTCCAATTTGGAAATATCAATGTTGCATCTATTTTTGCCGCCAATCAACATTACATTTCGTACATTTTGGTTTGAGCAACACCGCAAGGGGCACGCGTCGAGAGATAAGATTGTAGTATGTAAGAAGATACTCTTTTTTTTTTTTATCTTCACGCCAGGTCCCTGACGGGGTAGGCAGAGAGCATTTATTAACACTAAATTCTTAACTGTTATACTTCTGTAAAAGCGATCTAATGAAGAGTGAACTTAGTGCCCACTAATACTTATTACAATCCACCCTGGCTGGATATAGATATGGCCGATATATTGATATGATTTCCTAATAGATAAATAAACTATTATACATTTTGTCTCAGTATTTTTTTGGCTATTTTATTTTAACGTTAAATTGTATGTTTTGTTATACTGGTTGCAGTTAGACTTGTATATATTATCGCTAACAAGCTCATTTCATATCTTTTTAATTGACCTTAGCTTATATTTTTCCACCACTCTTGGAAATTAGTGCTCGTAACTTCTGTGGAGGTTATGAAGAATTAAAAGGTTTGCTTGTATGTTTTCAAATTTAAGTAGTTACCTATAATTCCCTAAGAGGTTGATAGAAAAGCTCACTGCACTCCGACGTTTCACCAATTATGTTTACGTCCCATTGTGAAATAGGCGGTGAATCTATTCCCATTCACAGGGGACAAATCCAGACTTCGAGCCACTACTACAAATTCTAAGTTAGAAATATCCAAGGGTACCCGACCTGGGAGGCCATCAATTTTAAGTCACTAGTTCATAATATAATGAACACTCGAATATTAACAACATTGCGATGTCGTACATACATACATATGTAAGCGTGTTGACGTTGTTAACTTTCACCGATTTTCAACTTACAAGGACACATTAATTAATAGTTTTATTTCGTAAAGCTCGTAATATCTCGACCATAGCTATAAAATTTTAATATCACCAAATGCTATATTTCATAATATAATTAAGGTCATAGCAGCTGAGAAATGTGTGTTCCGCTTTATGTCGGAATGACCAGGGACTCTCTGGAATAGAACCATTTCAGAGTCAACCAAGTTATGAACTGAGAATGCGAGTAAATGTAATGCGCTCCTGGACGCTACAAACGAGGACATCATTATAGAGACGGAGACGCACGAGGAAAGCGCACAAACTGTCCATTTACATATAATTCAAGCCTTTATTTTACTATTTTTAAAGAAGGGACACAGATTTATATGTAGTCTTTCGAGTTACTTTGTAAAGTACTTACGACTTCGACTAGTTCATCTTTGTAAGAATAGAAATATTTGACACTCGGCATAATTTAGAGTTGTTTCAAAATACATATAAGTAAGATGTTTTTAAATAACATTATGCTGAGCATTAAGCATTTCTCTTGTTGAGCTGACATGAGTTAAAAATCATGAATTAGTTCAGCAATTAATACACTGTACATAATTTAACAACTTATCAGCAAAGCTTAGATCACTATATGGTCTTAGATGTGAAGAAAATACAGCTAGTACACGACGACATTAAAATTGTTGACGAATTCCGAGACATTAAGTAATGAAAATGAGAGTATTTTATCATGATATGGACGTTAATATCTTTACACACATACCGAACTAAGTAACGTATCTTGCACCAAACAGTTTTAGGCAGCGAGTGATATCTAATTAATAATAATTAACACATATGTAAAATATGAAATATAATTAATTAAAGACGTCAAAAACGCGCGCGGGTATCCGAGTAACGGTTCCCGAGCAATAAACATACTTTAAAAAATATGAGCGGCCGAACGACGAAAATGATATATTGGAGATTCCAATATGGAATGAATTTTATGTTTATTGTAAGTTATACGTAAAAATATTTTATGAGACATGAAATTTTAAATCTTGATCGTTTGGCGGGCAACGGGAACCTGCGCCCAGTCTGCAGTCGTGTGTACTTTGCTCTTGACGGGCATTGTTGTTCTGAGAAATATGTACTCTACATAAATATGCCTATTATTAAAAACGAAGTAAATTACTGCATGTAGTTAATACTTTTAATATTTAAATACATCGATCTCGTTGCTAATGGTCGTTGGCTGCCTCGCTGGTCTAATGGTTTCAAGCGCGACTAATGGTCAAGAGGTCCCGGGTCCCATGTCCGGGTCGGGCAAAAGTATTATTGGGCCAAAGTTTTAACTTGAAATTCCCTGTAGAAGCACGGAGCAGGGATGTCTGCCTGGTATATGGCAATAAGCTCACCTGCTATTCCACGGTAGGACATCTAACATAATTGATGAATCCTGGGAGTATACTACACTAATCTGTCTACCTGTTCGGGAAAATACAGGTGTGATTTCATGTCTATCAGATCTTATGTCGAGTGTAGAGTATAGACCAACGATTAATTCCAATTACTAGAACACGTTTTAGAAAACTCTTTAGTATTCATGGTATTCATCGATATCTTTGCATCATAAACCCTTTCAATGTCCTTAGAAAAGATGTATATAAGATGAAAATACATTATAAAAGATCCTACAAGCAACACCAGGTGTATCCGATATGCAAAACTCCACTTATTTTCCTTCACTGCACGTGTACCCCGCCGCTGGCTCGAAGTCACGGCGCACTTAACTCTCGAATCATGAAACTTAACCGAGTATCATTAAACGAAATACAGGAAAGGCATTAACGTGAACTTCATCAGTGCGGTCGCCGATATCTCTGCGGTTAGTGCGGTCGCAGCGCCGACAAAAGAAGGGATTCGATTCCTGTATCATTACGAATGGTGAGCAATGAACGTTAAAGAATAATAGCCGCACAGATCATTAACATGCGCCATTAGGACGTTCACGCTGCGCAAACACAAATGTTCGTTATGTTGTTCATAAACTATGGTCTCAAACTGACTTTCAGTATTCATCTCGAATAAAGCTTATTGTTTATATTATTCAAATTTGTTGCCTCGGTGGTCAAGTGGTTACGAGCGCATCTGCCTCTGGAGAGGTTCTGGGTTCAAATCCCCGGTCGGATGCTATTGGGTTTTCTAACTAACATTTTCTAGTAGAAATTTCTAGTAGTGGCTCGGAGTCCGATTTGTGTCCGATGTATGGCAATAGACTTACCACCTATTCCACAATAGGACGTAAACGTAACCGATGAAAGGTGGGAGTGTACTACACTCCCCTGCCTACCTCTTCGGGGATTATAGGCGTGATATTACGTAACTATAGATGTCTATACAATTTATTTATGTTTGAATTCGCATCGAAATATCGATTTTGATTTAGAAATAAAAAATATGTTGAGGCTGTTTTATTGTCGATGACAATGCCCAAGTTTCTATATACTCACTGCTTGATTATGTGATTCACGTTACTTCCTTTCTTTCTATTTATACAAAAAATAATTGTATCAACGTATTAACTCTCCCTTTAATTATGATCTATTTTAAGATTACTTCTTTACGTTTAAGAATCTGTAGATTGCAAGATTCCTCCGCTCACGTATTTCCAAACATAGATATATTATAGTAGCAGATCCAAGACTGGCTAATTCCAGGATCGCGCGTCTCTACATTCTTGCGCGTCTAATAACTAATTAAGTCCCTGCCCGCCCTGCCGGCCGGCGCGGGACTGCACTCGCCTATGCTGCAAAATAGTTCATTATAAATTACGAATAAAGTCATCTAACAAATTTGTATAAAATAGTAGTAGATTGGTTCTATGATACCCTTATATACATTTATTAACAACGGCTCTATGTCATCTATTGTAACGCACTTTTTAATAGACACAGCTCCAAAGGGCACATTTAATGTTATCTGTAGCTATCAGAATATTTTTGTAAATCTTCTCCACAATAAGAAAATTAAAATATATTTTCATACGAACCCAAAATTATTCGTCTACTAACTTATAACAAGTTCACTGAAAAACATACTATATTGTTAAAGGAGAACATTTTTTTTTCATTATATTTAATAGAAACTATTCAAACAAACCGTGGCATTTGATTTAAGATAGTTCGTAAATTCTTGCAACAGTGTACATGGCAAATTTAAGGACGCAGACAACATCTTTACATCGGCACTAATATCCCGGATACATTATGCCTGGCTCGGCGGTTGTGTTTGTCATTTGCCAAGTTATTGAACAATGCTTGTGACAAATGCAAAATAATTTTATTGCGAATGCGGCTCTGTTAGGCATCGTGGGTAATGTTCGTATCGCGATTGTTATTATAAACTTTATGCGTCGGACGATTACAGTGGCCTGCTTCGTAATCCGAACGGAATAATGTAATTTTCGAAGCTTTAAACTTTTTTTCATCCAACGCGCAATCGCTGCCCGACCGGTAAATTGAGTGCCTCCGCGACCCATACGGTTCGCGTTTTACTTTCGGGATTTTAACTGCCCCGGCTCAAAACACTGGCCAGCTATAAAATACATGTTCCCTACCCCGCCCACACTGGCTGGTGTTCCAGTCAAAAATAAAAGAGAACTCTTAATCCGCGATAATGTTCACCGTAATAACAGTCTGCATATAATTAAATGAAAGAAGAAACAAATTTGATGCGATAGCAGTCATTAAGTTTTAAATTAGTTTGAAAGAGAACATTGATTGATACCGGTGAGTTGCAAACGTACATTTTCGTAAGAAAAGTTTCAATGACAAAAGTTTATTATTAAATTAAGGACATGTTTCATGATATAAGAAATATATCAATCAATTTATTTAATTATTAGTAGCAGGTAGAAGTTTCCACTGCCACCCATGCACGTTTGCTAAAAAACTCGAACAGAACCGTTTATGTCAATCCTAATTATAATATAATAATACTATTGTTTAGTCCAAATAGTTAAGTGAGTATAAATGTATTTAAAATCAATGAGTCTTCATATACACGTCGGTAACCACTCCTTTCAAATCGAAGCAACAAATTGTCAAACAATTGCTTCGGGGTAATAATAGTAGTAACGGTAGCACTGCCTTGGGCAAATCGTATAAATGTTCCACCACCTAAAATATAATGATATTTGAGCATATTTTTTAGCCTGAAATTATCTAATTTTTTACTCTTATATTCACCACTGCCCGAGGAATTTACTTACCTATTCTGGTTACGATTAAATGCGTAAGATACTAAATAACTCCAAATGCTATTATGGTCGAAGTAAATCATCACTATTATGTCCAATAAAAATAAAGATTTCAGAAATATTACGAGCTTCATATTATCTTGCGTCAATATTTCGTAGTAATTTACGTAAGGAAAAAACGGTAGCATGCTACGCAATTCGCCTCTTGGCTATCATTTTGACAGCAAAAACAACATGGCGGCGGCTGATTGCGCGCGAAACCGATCGTCACGAGCGCATTCCACTCGCACCGTACGCGTGCCGGAACAAAAACTATGATATGAAAGTAATTTTCTCTGGGACATCACATTAACCGTACAGCGAGTTACTTAGCCTCTAGCGATAGGAGCGTTCTACAGAAATTTTTGTTTCGTTCCTGGATAGTATGCAGTACAAACGTATCAGTATGGAATGTTGTACATACCATATGGTATACTAGAGATTACATAATTTTCCCTTTTGTATAAATATATAATTATATTTTGTATTAAATGATACAACAGATCATCTTCAATACAGGATTAACAATATTTCATACTATCTCAATCAACTGATAATAAAATCGGAGGCACTCTAAAAGAAAGTCAAGGTTACCTTTAAGAGACGAGCTTATCAGGACTTTGACGAAACTACGTAAAGCGAAAGAAATTTAATAAGGTCATAGTCGGTGGAAATGCTCAATCTCTGCCTATCCCTATTAACATGGATAATAGGTATAGGTAATACATGAAGACGTATGTATAATGATAAAATTGGAGGCGTCTTAAAAGAAAGCCACATCAAAAATATATATTCTAGAATATATGACGACTTTGCTGGAGGTTGAAAAAAAGATGATGGTCTGCACCATTGTCGGTGGAAATCATTAGATTCTGTCTACCCCTACGGGAAATAGGCATAACAATGTGTCGAGTATGACATTATGTGTGTTATTCTACCACAGTCTCACCGGCAATCACGCTTCAAAACGGATAGCTGCTGAACTGCGAAAGTAGACGAAGCAATTACAGTAATCCCCCTTATAACACGGTACTCTTATAACGCTCTTTCGTATTACGCGATACGGTCATTCGTATAACACGGATATTCCCCAATATAACGCGAGGATTTCCCCCGTTATATTTCTGTACTGTGAAATTTATAATGATTTGTACAGTTCATAATTAATTTCTCGTACACATTTTGTCAATCGTGTTACAAAATTAAATTAAATTATTTTATTAAATTTGTATTCCTAGTTTTTGAATTGTAAAAACATGTAATAAAACTGTTTTTGGAGTTATGTAATTTATTTGAAATTAATTGTTTTTTAGTTACATATGCATAAGATTTTCATTTATAATGTTCTTAGTTTGATTTTAATAAAACGCACATGTTTCGTTCACAACATAGTTTATTCTTTATATTCGATTTAATCCCCCTTTAACAAGAAAAGTTAAACGTGAATCAATTTGTACAAATTGCGTTATACGGGGTCGTACAAGCGCGTCATACGGGAATACTCCCACAACGCGGAACAAATCTACCGTGTTATAGAGGGGATTACTGTAATATACATATACATATGCATATAAAATAAGCACTAAGGTTAGCTATGAAATGCCTCCAGAACCGCGCAAGCCATGCTCGTCACCCCGTTGGGTAAATTTTAATCGATTTTAAACACTTATCACGTTTCATAATTACTTACAATTTACAATTTTCAGGGAAAGAAAAGCCAGATTTTTGGGCAACATTAGGTGACCGGCGGGATCTACTAGTGGCCTCGCCTTTGAAGGAAATGGAGCGACCACTGCCGCCGCGCTTGTTCTACATCTCCGTAGCCGTTCCTGGTCAATATTCCTGTAAGTGGTACTAAAATTTTCTTCAGACAAAATGACATATGCCAAGTCAATCTAGAGCGAATCACCAGGACTACATTATCAAAGATAAATTTTATATAAAATACATCTTCTATATATACAAATAAATAAAATAGGCGTGTCTGTTTGTAATATTGAAATAACCCCTTTTTACTAAATGCATATGTATGTTTATGCATTTTTGTCTGTCTGTCTGTCTGTTTGTTCCGGCTAATCTCTGTAACGGCTTAACCGATTTTGACAGGACTTACACTTGCAGATAACTGATGTAATAAGGAGTAACTTGTTTAAGACTTATATAAAATATTTTTAATTTATATAAAAATTATATAAAATAATAAACAATAACTTTTTTGTTAAATTAAAACGCGGACGAAGTCGCGGGCATAGCTAGTACATAATAAAAAATTTACATACCTATAACTGCAAACAATAGAATCACATGTACGACGCAACGGGTTTCCGATAAAGATAGACTATAATTATAACTGGTAGCGAGTTACTTGTGTGGCTTATAATAAGCGGGGTTGCAGTCGAGGAGATCGTGTCGTTCAGCCAGTACGAGCTGGCGCCGGAGCTGGCGGCGCTGCTGGACGCGCACGGCGCCGTGTCGCTGTGGCTGGGCGCGCACGCCTGCCCGCGCGCCAAGGACGACGCACGCCAAATCGCGCTCGCTTACCTCGCTCAAGGTCATACTCTCTTATTATTATGAGTGCCAAATATCTCTATCCTTACACACCTCACGTGCTTCTTCTCCATTCATCGCTCTTTTTATACACGCACGCTGGTTTCAGAGACTTCTGACTCCCCCATCAGTCACCAATCACTTCTATTATTCTCAACTACTTATTATTGCTAGCTAGAATCTCTACTTAAAAACGAAAATTATCCATAATCATATGAAACCGCGATAAATATTTGAATAGTTGAAAACGAATTATTATCAAATTCCATCACAAAATATCATATAAAACTAAGCAAAAAGCCAGATGTAACTATAAAATATTTCAGATCCAGCCTCACGCGACCTGGAAACCCCGATATTCGTCTTAAATCAAGGCCGGGAACCGCCTAACTTCACTGGTTTTTTCCCACACTGGAAACATACTATGTGGAAGGTTTGTACAAAATAAATTCCTCGCTGGGAAATGAAAATCTTATCTACATAAGTAGTAATAAACTGAACATACCTTTTAGGGTCACAAAACATTCAATGCAATTATCAGTGCCTTGGAAGGGAAGGCAATAGTGCAAGGTGGCAACAGCGCACTGCAGAGCGGCAACAGCGCGAACCGCTTCGACCAGTATGAGAAGTATCCGATGTCGGTCTTGCGAGGGCCCAAAGAACATTTACCTACTGACGTCGATCCGCTTACCAAAGAGGTATTCCTCATCTTAAGTCCTTTAAATTTGATTACTTAAAGCTGACTATAGTTACAAAGGTACATTATACTAAACGATCACTACTTAATGAGAAACATATTTAGCCTTTTTTTGTCGAGGGAAACCTTCAATAGATAAACTTTTACCCTGGGAAAGATACCGGGTTATATAGGATTTTTACCAGGCCGGAGATACCGTACCTCGTATCCTGGTTCCGAGCTACAGGGACAAACATATGCAGCCTTACAGATTCCAAACAAGTATTCCCTGTGACGTGATTTCTATATAACACAGAATACAGCTGTGACTACGGGCTGGGACCTCAGGAGCGACCAACCTACGCCCTTACCGTTGTTACATGAGCAATCACGCTATACAATCTTAGATATAGTATACATACTGACATATAAAAAAAAACTTCTAACTTTATATTCCCAGCAGTAGCTCGAAGTCGGGATTTGTGCCCGACGTATGATCGGACGTATAACCAAATTGGCCTAACTAACCTAACTTAACTCATCTGCCTACTTCTTCGCGAAAACACAGGCGTGAGGTTATGTATCTAAGAAAACTATATTACATTTACTTTCGCAGCTGTATCTCACCCACGATGATTTCGTGTCTACTTTCAATATGGCGTACAGCGAGTTCCGCGCCCTGCCCTCGTGGAAGCAGAAGGAACTGAAGAAAGCCGTTCGACTGTTCTGAGAAGCTTGTTCTAATATACTACCCATAAATTGTTTAAGCACACTCCGCGAGTTCTGTTTTACATATAATTAAAACGCATCGCTGGCAGATTAATTCTGGTTAGAGTTTATCGAAAACGGAAAAGACCAACCAAAGCATCCGGAATATCGACTCCGCAATCATTTATTAGGCTATTGTTAAGTATTTTCCTATAACAGTGCGATGTCTGTATGTCAATTGGAATTACCTGTATGTTTGCATTCAATATACATACATTTCTTAGGTATCAATTGTCATAGATGACGAAGACCCTAAAATGTATCCACCATACTTGCAGTGTGGACCGATAGTTCCTCCATCAGCAGTAGACAAAAATGCTATATATACAAGACTATTTAAAAGTTGTCGATTCTCCATATCAACTTACGGTGCGTACGAACAGGTGAAATCTTACACAAACCGTAGATCGGGTAGTGCGTAAGGTCCTTTGTATAGAACAAAATGTGTCACGCTATACAAACTTAAGCAAGCTATGCACCTCCCTGTATTCCTATTCCTATTCCACGGAAAGGTGGCTTCACCAAACAACGACACCATCAGACTTTTCGCCAGTTCTCGGTCGCAAATGCTGCAGAGTTGTTTTATAAGTTAGTTTACGTATTGCTATATTAAAGTACGCGGGCAAACTGATTACTTTGTCTAATATTTTTGATACTTTTGCTGGTGCTTTATGTTACGAGTTATTTTAATGTTGCACAAAATATAAAGTAGATATAAATAAGTGTAAACTTATTTCTTCATTTGCTTTTACGTTATAGGGCTATTAAGAAAATAATAAGAACATGGATATTTACATTACTTACCTACACAACTCTGTTGAATCATAATTTGATGTTGTAATAAAAACAAAAAAAATGCATTTTTATTTTATTACTAAAAATTGTAATGATATTCTTGTTGTGAAGCTAAATAATGAAATAGCTGGATTTA